>CM031953.1:20164908-20387408 GCA_018749465.1 Paracanthobrama guichenoti
CTGATTCAGCTTTGCCATAACAGGAATACATTGAATTTAAAGAGATAGTTCACCCAAAAAATGGAAATTACCCCATGATTTACACACCCTCAAGCTATCCTAGGTGTATATGACATTCTTCTTTCAAACGAATACAATCAGATGTCCTGGCTAATCCAAGCATTATAATGCCAGTCAATGGCCACCCAAAATTTGAAGCCCAAAAAAGTGAATCCATCCATTATAAAAGTACTCCACACGGCACTGGGGGTTAATAAAGGCCTTCTGAAGTGAATCGATGGGTTTGTGTAAGAAAAATATCCATATTTAACACGTTATATCTAGCTATTTAATTATTTTAAATTATATATGCCCATTTTTAGTATTTGTTGTTCTTGAAAATGAACAACCCACAAACATGAAGATGGGCACTGTTCAAAACCCAGGATATCCATTGCAAACTTTGACCTTATTGGACTTCTATACAGAAGATGAATGTTGAATTACGCAGGTGTGTTTGTGTGTGTAGCGTTACTGCATTCCATTGTGGCCGAATGAAATGGAAGCTGTTTCAACAAAGACTCCTGTAAAGGACTCCATCCATCTGTTCCTTCCTGTTCTCTGTTATTCTGTGGTTGCTGTAGACCACATGTAAGAATGAATGACATCATATTGTATATGTATTCTGGACAGTGTTCTGAAGTGCGTCACACTTGCTCATTTATACGCACACAAAACGTTGTATATTTTATCTTAGCATATCAATATTTGTGTATTTGTATAAGTTGGAAAGTCGTGTGAAAGTCGAGTGTCAGCTAGTCACACATGAGGTGGACCATCTTTTGGGTCTGATTTGTGTGGTAGGGTATGTATGTGTTAGCATTGTGTATGGACAGAGCTAAACTGTGTTAATATGTGGCATTAGTTATTAAATGACTGGATGAACTCTGTATTTTCGGCTGTTTGAACAGATTTTGAGTACAAAAGCTCCATTATGGAATTGGTATTTTTAAAGCATTCCGTGCTACTTGATGATAATGATACTACTTTTATTCAGCAAGGATGCATTAAATTGATCAAAAGTTACAGTAAAGACGTTTAACTACAAAAGATTTCTATTTCAAATACATTTGGTTCTTTTGAACTTTCTATTCATCAAAAAAACTGAAAAAAAGTATGGTTTTCACATAAATTTGAAGCACCACAACTGATTTTCAACATTAATAATAATTTTCTTGAGCATTTTAGAATGATTCAAGAGTTTTATTTGTGTATGCGACAAATAAAATTCTTGATTTCTGAATGATCATGTGACTGAAGACTGGAGTAATGATGTTGAAAATTCAGCTTTGCATCAGGAATGAATAAAATTTTAAAATGTATTCACATAATTTCACAATATTACTGTTTATCATGTGGTCAATATTGGGGGTCTAATGCTATTTATAGCACTTCCGCGCCAAATACAAGTTTCGGAAAGTTTTTTTTTCTTTCGAGTATGGCCCTGTATGACGTAGGCTTGCTGTGATAGTCGCTGTTGCCGGTGTTACCTCACTTGTCCACCGCGGCACCGCCCTCACCGTCGTTTTTGATTTTTATAGTAATAAAATCATTTAGTTCAGTTAGAAAACAGACACTACAATTAAAAACTGAACGTGTCTTCTCAATACAGTGTGAGCCAAACGAGTCACAGCACAAACGCAGCAGGAGTCCGATTTCATTCATCACGAGAGCAAAGAGCTGACAGACAAGATTTGGTTTCAAAGCGAAATGTAAAGGCGCCTATTTAAGTGAGTTTGTCGTCATACTGTTTTGTTGTTGTTGTTTTTCATTAAGAATAATAGGCTAATGAACCCACAATTCAAGCAACCTGCCCCCAAATTCTAAACCGAAAGTAAAATGAGCACGGTCGCACAGTTATTCACGGTGCGTGTCCAGTTTGGCACGTTTTCAGTTCATGCCTATGGAAGCTTAAATTTCATAGGAATTCATTGAAAACACTCGTTTTGCTCCGCACCGCTCCGTACCGCTCCGTTATGAATGCCCGAATGTATTGTGTGTGTGTGTGTGTGTGTGTGTGTGTGTGTGTGTGTGTGTGTGTGTGTGTGTGTGTGTGTGTGTGTGTGTGTGTGACTCTAGCCCCACCCACTGCACACCTCCACGAGTTCGGCTGTTTTCGGAAAGAATCAGTAGAGCGTAGCTGTCTTTTATAAATATGATAAAACTAAAGACTCTTCTGAGATGTGAAGGATGCAATACTATAGGTACTCAAGATTAACATGAGATTGGCAGAAACTGTGTGTGTTATGTACCCTTTAAGCAAATAAATACAGCCTTGGTGACCATAAGAGATCTTGCCGACCTCAAACCTTAGAACGGTAGCCATACGACCATGGAACATGACTAAAAATGGCATATGAACTCTGTCTACTCCTTAAAGGTGAAGTGTATTATTTTTCCTCATTATTTTTTTTTTTTTTTTTTTTTTTCTCAACAATCTCAGTTTAATCTGCAGAGATGACTATAAGTAGCTGTTTGTTGGTTGAATTCTCCTAAGAGTGTAAACACTGTGGTGCTTTCAACAATGCTTTGTTTGTTTTAGCGGCCTGACGCTGTGGCATTGACTCAGTCTGGTACCTGACGAAAGCTATCCATTAGCATTCCTATTTATTTCAGTGTGATGTTTAAGACATCTGTTTACAATACATTTTTTTTATTATTATGATTATTTGTCACTTTGTTTGGTTCTGCTAGTGGGTAGCAGGTTTCTCAGTCTAACTTGGGTAGCTTACTTCTAGCTTGTCTCGTAAACATTGTTTCCACCGCACAATTTCCTCACACTGTCTCCATTTCAAATTCTGCATGTGCACACTTGCAGACATCCCCTCGTAAGATGGGCTTCAAAAGAGTCATGTCTGGAGGTAGTTATGTGATTAGCATAATTAGCCTCAGTGTGATCGCCACATCCTGCTGTGAACTCAGGTGAGTCTCCGTGATGGCAGAGGAGGAGGAGCTGAGGTGTCGTGGTTCTGTGATCATGTGCTGCTGTAAATGACAAATTACAACCCGTTTATCCTAAAGGTGTTTGAGACACTGATCTCAAACACTGATAACTCTCTCTCCCTCAGGCAGCTTTTTCTCCATCTCTTTCTCTCTAATTGTTTGTTGCCATCTACACTGAAAAAAAAAGTTAAATGTACTTAATTTTTCTTTGTCAAATATTGCACAGACATTTTTAAAGTAAATTTCAATTATGGAATTAACAAAGTTAACCAAAATTAACAAAGAAAATAAGGAATTTTAACTTAGCCAGTAAAAGGTTGAGTAATTTCTACTTAGTTGAAGTTTCCTTTTGAAATACTTTTTACTCAAATAATATAACACTGAATTAAACCACAATTTTAAAGTGTATGCTTTACTTAGAAACATCTAAGTAAATAATACCATATTATTTACACCATATCTACATAATAGTATTATCGCAGCACCTGAACACAGAGACCTCAATACTTGCACTAAAAATGCTGAGTTAAAAACAACCCAAGTTGGGTCGAAAAAGGACAAACCCAGCAATCGGGTTGTTTTAACCCAGCGGTTGGGTTAAATGTTTGCTTAAAACAACCCAATCGCTGGTTTAAACAACCCAATTGCTGGGTTTGTCCTTTTCGACCCAACTTGGGTTGGTTTTAACTCAGCATTTTTTAGTGTGGTACACAATACACAATGATGGTAACATTCGATGGATCCATATTGGTTTTGAGTATGAATGTGTAATTTTGAGTAGAACATGTCACCAAATGGCAAGTTACTAAATCTAACAACAAAAGCATTGATAAAGCAGTGTAAATACAGCTGGAAAAGAGCGAAAAATCAATCTTGTTAATATTTCAAGCCCCAGTGCATGATGGGAACACCAGTATCAGAATAGTTGAGTAGTTTTACATATTTTTTTACTTTGATATTTACGCTTTAAATTCTACAAGCTTGAATTGAGTACTAATATAGAATTAACTTTTTCATGTAGAAATTACTTTTGTTTTTTCTGTAGTATTTCACCACAGAATAATTGTTATCAGTGTACTGTATAAAGAGAAACAAATATCAAGGAGTCAATTAATTGATGACATAATTTTAAAGAACAAATATAGTGTTATAGGCCAATTTATTGTGTTAAATAAAATAAACTTTTTGCAAACATGAATCCAGCACTCTCTCAAATATAGCTTGTGAAAATATGGAGTTTTGAGCTGCAACCAGCCTTGTCTCCTTTTTAGCACTAGGGGCCGGTGTTGAGAAAATATAGTTTTTTTTGATTGACAAACCTGGATTAAAGGGATAGTTCACCCTCAAGTTGTTCCAAACCTGAGTTTCTTTCTTCTGCTGGACACAAAAGAAAACATTTTTATGGTAATCAACGGCTGCTCTATCTGCTTTGTTACAAACATTCTTCAAAATGTTTTCAAAACATATTATTTTCATCACTTATTGTTTTTTAATTAACCAAAAAAAAGTGCATCACCATCCATTTACCTTCACTAATCATGCAACTTAAATCAGATTTTTTTTTTTTTTTTTGTATAAATAATTGTATTATTTACTTTTATATTTTTCTCCAAATTTAATTTATTAAAAATCAGAGTGGAGCAGTTTTTCTTAACTTTTACCTGCTTTAAAGAGGCTGATCATTATTTTCCTGATGTAAACTGACATCTTTTTTTTATTATTATTATTATTTTGTGTGCTCAAATTTGAAAATGCAGGATACTAAGTTGTTCAGTCCAGGATTGTATTTTGCAACCTGGATCACAGGATCATAAAGCACCATCAGCCCCAGACAAATCAAAGCAGAGTGTGATGAAACAAGCTTTTCTCTTCCTGTCTGAGAAATTCTTGCACATGCAAACCCACATACCCACACTCTCATGATTTAGAGGAAAGAATAGAACAGGTGTGCTCCATGCGGGCCGTGTAGAAGCCTTAGTACCACCCATGTCTTGTGACTTTTGCAATTGTTAGACAATGCTGCAAATGCTCCTTTTATTGTCATCAACTACAATACTGCATGTTGCAGTTTGAACTGACCGCAAAATGACACACAAGTGCAATTTCACCTCAGACGCTTGTCATTGCAATAGGCATATTGGCTTCTCCCCAAGTCCAGGCATGTGAATATGTGCTGTTAATGGGCATCTTGCAGAGCCACAAGCTGCCGGCCGAAGCGGCCAAACCTGTGTTTCTATGTTTACCAATGTGATTCTGTCTGTACTAAACACTCACCTACCGTCAGTCCATTTGACGCCAAGGTCACAGGCACAGGATGACCAGATTAACATGGATTAGCGGGAAGGTCTGTATTATTCCAGGCAGAGGAACTGCGGTGTATAATGTTCACACACACACATTTTTGTACAGCTCTTTGGGAGGACATTCATTGACACAATGCAATCTCCAGCTCATCCAATCTCCATCTTATCAAAACTAAGTGCCCTTACCCTAAACCAACTCTTAACCTAATTATAACCTTGTTCCTTAAACCAAGTCTTAATCCTCAAACAGGCCTTTAAAGGTGTCTCAGAAAGTGAAGACTGGCCAAAAGCCGCGTTTCCACCACAGGAACTTTTCCCAGGGACTATAGGAACTTTGGGGACCAGGGTCTAAATTAAATTCCGGGTAAAAATGTCCCCCTCAAAAAGTCTCTGCTCACGAGGTAGTACTTTTTCAAAGTTCAGGAACTTTTTGGGGTGGGGCTTGTGCGCTGAACATGCTGATTGGTTGACTCCACACAGCATTTTATTTCAACCAACATTTTTAAAAGTCTGTTGCGGTGCAAGCATTAAGAGCTGTTTGCTATTCGACTCAACAATGGAGTTTAAAAAATACACATTACACACAATACACAACGCACATTTCAAAGTTAAATGTAACTGTTAAATAACTGGCTGTAGCATTGTTTTCTGAGAAACAATATAGGTGGATTTAGCATGTTTCCTAAATATCTGTAAACATATGATGGTATTTTTATGCTTTAGTAAAGTTTAGCAGGCTAATCTTCACGGTACTTTAGACCGCAATGGAAACGCAGACAGCAACAGGTCTGGGAGGAAAAAAGTTCCTGGAACAAATTGCTCCTGGTAATTTCAGTGGAAAGACAGCTAAAATGTCCTCAATTTACTTACTTTGTTATCAGTCCGACGGTCTAAAACTGGTCCTCACAAAGATAGTTGTACAAGTACACACACTTAAATGCATGCTCACACATGCACACAAGGATGTTCACTTCTCAAATATGTACACATGGGGGCTCTCATTCACTTTGATGTCTACACTGAGCGACAAGCTATTATAATGACATAATAATACAAGTTTCGAGTTTTAATCGTATCAGTTACATTCTGCTGAAAAGGCTTTTATGTGTGAATGATTATGTATTAGAAATATTTTAATAAAATACTCATCAGCTCCTAACTGGGTGGATGTAGCTACCCTACATCCATCCAGTTAGGAGCTGATGAGTATTTATTTCAAATATCTATAGCCATATTTATGGACAGAAAAGTTTTGGTTGCCTTTATACCAGTCTCCTTGAACTCAAAATCATCGAAATCATATTGTATTCATGTTTGTGGTTACATTTGCAATTCATTTTAATATCATGAGATAATGCAGCTCGTTAATACTTCTATATCAATTACTTTTGGGTCTGTTTTGATGGTCCAAACTCTGTTTAATATAATTGAAAGCATCTCTTCTTCTTGCCTTATGTTTTTTTTCTTCCTTGTTATACACTGAAATAAAATCACTTGTAAATTCCACAAATAATAAAAAAAATTAAAAAAACTCCACAGTCTCTGAACTGGATGCATTTATAGCTAATTTATGGACAGAGAACTAATTTCTTTGCATTTATACCAGTCTATACAAACTCTGTGTATGATTTTGCAGGAATAATCGTATCAAAATACCATTCTTTTTGTATTCCCGATTAAAATCCCCCTTTGGACCAGCTCTTACACTGGGCCATTAGAAGATTAAGGGCAAACGGAGTGCAGACTAGACTGTACCACCTGCAATATGCCCCTAGAAATGGAGGGGAATTGAGGTGGAAATGGAACAGTGTAAGTGCAGATGCTTCAGATGGGCTTACTGTGGTGTAAGGGTTAGTCTGTTTATGTGTCTGACGGCTGCAAACCGCAGCAGGTGAGCTTGTGCGCTAGCATGCATGAAGATGAATGGAATGAGTATTGAAGGGCAGCTGACCTGGCTAAGGGGCAGTTGATTGTAGCTGTCCTTCCTGAACAATGGCTTTTACCTGCTGTGTTCCTGTCAGATCCAGAGGTATGTCCTTCTGTGTGTTCCTTTCCAGTTAGTCCAGTCAGATAATGCTGTTTTCTCTCTTCTTGTGGTTATTCATTTTAATATTGTGAAATAATGCAGCTTGTTTATACTTTTAGATCAGTTACTGTTTTGTCTGTTTTGACAGTCCATACTCTATTATATATCTGAAAGATATTTGCATATCTTCTTCTTGCCTCATGTTTTTATCTCTTTCTCTCTTTCCTGGGATAGACAAAAAATAATTGGTGTATTACTTTCAAACAATTTTCACTAATCCATCCACCTTGTTATTTCTCTATCTGAGATTGTCTTTAATTTGTACTGGAAAAGCTATGCCTGCCATAGTGATGATGTCTCTGTCACACAGACTGCCTGTCCATGTTTGGTCTGACATGTTGGAGCATGCAGTTGTGTAAACCATATATTGTTGCATGCTGAATTACAGCATTGGCTATGCTTATGGACTGTTGTCTTTCTTTTCTATGGAGGCTTTAGCTGGCTGGTGTTTATTCCCTGCTTTGCATTACGGGTGTACAATATTGACATGATTGAATATTTATTTAAATGAAATTATACTTTATTTAAAAAAATAGTGTGAAAAATGAGTGAGTCATTCATTCAATGATTTGTTCACACAACTGATTCAGAAACAGAGAGAGACAGCGGTTCTATTGCGGCTTTGTTTGTAACTATTTTCATTGATAAAAAATGACAATATTTACAATATTGTGTCTAAAATGTAACTCACAATATTATCTTGTTTATTGAACAGTTGTATAAAATCAATATCACATTTGCAATCATGTTGATAGTTGAGAAAAACAGTACTCTTGATTGTATAATATTTCTTAACTATATCATATAGAAATATAAGACAAAAACGTCTCGGTTACGTATGTAACCCTCGTTCCCTGAAGGAGGGAACGGAGACGCCACGTCGGAGTACCGACGAATAGGAATCTCGCTCGCGAGAGCCAATCTACTTCGAGTGTAACTAAAACGAGCCAATGCACATTGGCATGCAATGATTGCACCAGGTGCTCATGCCACGCTGTGCGGGTATAAATGAGACACAGGTGATTGCATCAAATTAGCCTTTTGCTGAGGAGCCGAGTAGGTAGGCAGGCACCCCAGCAGGGTACAGAGGACATGGCGACGGGGCGTGGCGCCTCCGTTCTCTCCTTCAGGGAACGAGGGTTACATACGTAACCGAGATGTTCCCATTCAGTCGGTCACTCTCGACGCCACGTCGGAGTACCGACGAATAGGAATCCCTACCAAAGTGCCATGGCCTCTGCCCCCTTCCAGTGCCCAGTGTGAGCCACCTGAGCTCTCTTACCTGATGAGACGGGGCTCACACCAGGAAGTCCATCACTGCTGTTCCCCATGACCCTGTTCAGTGATTATTGGATGACACTGGGAAAGCGTGCCCTAGAAAAGGGGCCGCTGCGGAGCCCACATCGTACCCCGGAGGAGTTATGTGGAGTACAAAGCTGAGCCGTAGCCCGCAAGGGAGGAGGGGGCTCAGTCCCGGTGACGGGAAGGCTCTCCCAAGGGAAAGACACGGGCTTCCCGTAGGAGCGACCGTGGAAGAAATATGGGATCCCCGCAGGGTCACTCATATAAGCCCAGCCCATTACCGGTTCTCAAGGATTCAGCGGCAAGGGGCCTGATGCCCGACGTTCCGCGACGTCCGGCACCGAGGGAGATGGAGGACTCACAGAGTTTGCTTCTGGAGAATAAGAGCGCCGGAGCGCAGCAAGCCGACAAGAGCCGGGGCCTCTCAGTGCTTCTACCCGTTTGAGGTGAGAACACAGGAGGAGACCGGCTCTACACGTGAGCTATAGAATCTAGCGAACGTGTTGGGTGTCGCCCAGCCCGCAGCTCTACAGATGTCTGACAGCGAGGCGCCACGTGCCAGCGCCCAGGAGGATGCAACACTTCTAGTAGAGTGTGCTCGCACCCGAGCGGACAGGGCACACCTTGTGCTTGGTAAGCCAAGGTGATGGCATCCACTATCCAGTGGGCCATCCTCTGCTTGGAGACAGCCTTTCCCTTCTGCTGGCCTCCGTGACAGACAAAGAGCTGATCTGAGGTTCTGAAGCTTTGAGTTCTATCCACGTAGATCCGCAGAGCGCGGACGGGACAGAGCAAAGCTAGGGCTGGGTCTGCCTCCTCCGGGGGGCAGCGCTTGCAGGTTCACCACCTGGTCCCTGAAGGGAGTGGTAGGAACCTTGGGCACATAGCCAGGCCGGGGCCTTAGTACCACGTGGGTATTACCCGGCCCGAACTCTAGGCACGATTCGTCGACCGAAAATGCCTGCAGGTCCCCTACCCTCTTGATGGAGGCCAATGCAGCCAACAGCAAAGTCTTCATAGACAGAATCTTTAGCTCTGCTGACTGCAAAGGCTCGAATGGGGCATTCTGGAGTGCTCGGAGCACCAGAGCAAGATCCCAAGAGGGTATGGAGGGGGTCGAGGAGGATTTAACCGTCTCGCCCCTAAGGAACCTGACGACCAGGTCGTGCTTCCCAACCGACTTACCTTCTACGTGGTCGTGATAGGCGGATATAGCAGCAACATAGACCTTGAGGGTGGAGGGTGACAGCCTACGCTCCAACCCTTGTTGCAGGAAGGAAAGCACAGACGCGATCGAACATCTTCGGGGTCCTCTCGGCGAAGAACACCACTCGGCGAACAGGTTCCACTTCGAGGCGTAAGCCTGTCTTGTAGACGGTGCACGTGCGAAGTGATGGTGTTAACTACCTCTTGGGGTAAGTCACCTAGAACCTCCGCGTCCCGTCCGGGGCCAGACATGAAGCTTCCACAGGTCTGGACGCTGGTGCCACAGGGTGCCCGTCTCTGAGTCAGAAGGTCCTTCCTCAGAGGAATCGGCCAAGGAGGGGCTGTCGCGAGGAGCATAAGTTCTGGGAACCAGGTCCGGTTGGGCCAGTGCGGGCGCCACCAACAGGAGCTGCTCCTCGTCCTCCTGACCTTGCACAGTGTCTGTGCAAGTAGGCTCACTGGGGAAACGCATATTTGCGCAGCCCTGGGGCCAGCTGTGCGCAAGGGCATCCGTGCCGAGTGTACCCTCGGTCAGCGAATAGAACCACTGGCAGTGGGATGTTTCTGGGGAAGCAAACAGGTCGACCTGTGCCACCCCGAACTGTCTCCCGATCAGCTGAACCACCTGGGGGTGGAGTCGCCACTCCCCTGGGAGCGCAGCTCGTGAGAGCTCGTCGGCCACACGGTTGCGCACACCAGGGTCATGAATGGCCTGAAGCGACCTCAGACACTTCTGACTCCAGAGGAGGAGATGGCGGGCGAGTTGCGACATGCGACGGGAGCGCAGACCACCTTGTCGGTTGATATACGCAACAGCCGCAGTGTTGTCGTGTGGACCAGTACATCTTTGCCCGTAACCGCCCTTTGAGGCGGCTCAGAGCAAGATGTACTGCTAGCAACTCGAGGCAATTGATGTGCCAATGCAGGTGCGGGCCCGTCCAAACCCCTGACACTGCATGCCCGTTGTACGTGGCTCCCAGCCCATGGCGGAGGCATCCGTGAAAACCACAGTATGCCTGGACACCTGTTCCAGGGGCACTCCAGCCCGAAGGAACGAAGGGTCTGACCACGGACTGAAGGACTGGCGACAGGCGGTGTGATGCTCACCCGGTGAGTGCCGCGTTGCCACGCCCATCTCGGGACTCGGCCGTGTAGCCAATGCTGAAGCGGTCTCATATGAAGCAGGCTGAGCGGCGTTACTGCCGCGCGGCTGCCATATGCCCCAGGAGCCTCTGAAACCGTTTCAGTGGAACCGCCATCCTGCCCTGAAACGTGTTCAGGCAGTTCAGCATCGACTGGACATGCTCCTCTGTGAGGCGCGCTGCCTGCTCGACCAGATCCAACTCCATACCGAGAAAGAGATCCTCTGCCCGGGGCGAGTTTGCTCCTTTCCCAGTTGACCCGAAGACCCAACTGGCTGAGGTGTCTGAGCACCAGGTCCTGTGTTCGCACAACTGATCCCAGGACTGTGCTAGAAAGAGCCAGTCGCCGAGATAGTTGAGGATGCGAACGCCCGTTCTCTCATGGGCACGAGGGCCCCTCCGTGACTTTCGTAAAGACATGGGGACAGGGCCAGCCCGAAGGGCAGGACTTTGTACTGATATGCTCAACCCTCGAACGCAAAGCGCAGAAATGGCCTGCGTCGAGGAAGGATCGAGACATGAAAGTACACGTCCTTCAGGTCGACCGCTGCAAACCAATCTTGGGGACGGATGCATTCGAAAATGCGCTTCTGCGTGAGCGTCTTGAACGGTAGCTTGTGGAGGCTCCGATTCAGGACTCGCAGGTCCAAGATTGGCCGTAACCCACCGGCTTTCTTGGGTACAATGAAGTCACGGGCTGTAGAGGCCGGTCTTCATATCGGCTGGAGGGACCGGCTCTATCGCGTCCTTCGCCAGCAGGACAGCGATCTCCACACACAGGACATGGGCATCTGCAGCATTCACCGAAGTGAAGCGGATGCCCTGATCCTGGGGAGCGCCAGGCGAACTGAATCGCGTGCCGAGCCTGATGGTCCGAATGAGCCAGCGAGACGGACCGAGGAGCACTAGCCAGGCTCCCAGGGACCGTACAAGCAGGACCATAGGGACCACCGGCGTACCCACCGTGGGGCAGCGAGGTGGAATGCAGATACCGGACTGGGGCGGCTGTCTCGTGGAGGCGGCCCGCAGCGAGGTGAGAGTGTGCCGTGCAACACTTACCTGATTCCACAGGTGGGCAGCAGGAACATGAGGGGTTGTCCACTGCTGCCCGCTGGCGAAGAGGAGGATGAGTGTGGTCCGGCGTTTGACCGGCCACAACTCTCCGAGCCCCTGCGGACCCGGAGATGGAAGGAACTGCTCTTGTTGAGAATTTGGGTACCGCTGGGGCTGAGCCCAACGGGCGGAACAGAGACAAAATGGAACACAAGATTCTCCTCCCGGCCCTCCACCGGGGATGGAGCGGTGTGGTCACCATCTCCAGAAGAGCAGTCCTCCTCACCTCCGGTCGCCCGTCTCGTGGCAGCCTGCCCTTGGCCTTGCCTCCCCTCTTGGCAGGCGTCTGGGCGGGTAGGGGCGGCCTGCTTGCGCCCGGCTCACAACGCCGCTTGGGTGGAGGCTGCTGCTGCGCGCGGGAGCGGAGGCAGGCGCAGGCGGCCGCCCTCGGCGACGAGCAGGCTGAGCGCTGCCGGCGGCGGGGTGGAGACAGCAGCTGACCGCCGAGGCAGAATGTGACTGACCGCCTCAGTCTGCTTCTGTGCGGCCAAGAACTGATGGGCGAAGTTCTGGGCTGCGTCGCCGAAGAGGCCAGTCTGGGAGACGGGGGAGTTAAGGAACCTGACTTTGTCGGTCTCCCTCATGTCCGCCAGACACAGCCAGAGTTGGCGTTCCTGGACCACCATAGTGGACATCGCACGACCCACGGCCCGCGCCGTAACCTTCGTTGCACGAAGCGCGAGGTCCGTTGCGGTTCTCAGTTCCTGGAGAACTGCGGGATCGTGACCACCCTCGTGCAAGGTCTTCAGAGCCAGGGCCTGATGGACCTGCAACAACGCCGTAGCGTGTAAAGCGGAGCCTGCCTCTCCACAAGCCAGGTAGGCCTTCCCGATCAGATCGGATGAGTACCTACAGGCCCCGGAGGGAAGACACGGGTTCCCCCTGGAAGTGGAGTTAGGGCACAGTTGCATAGCAACGGCCCGTTCCACGGGGAACCTGCATGTATCCCTTTGCAGGTCCGCCATCGAGGGTGGTGAGGAGGAGGAGGATCCACTAGGCCGGTTTCGGGCAGTAAAGGTGCCGTCCACGACCTTGTGAGCTCCTCGTGCACCTCCGGGAAAAAGGCACCGGGTGGGGCGCTGAGAACCAGCACGGGCCACCCCGAGAAACCAATCATCCAGCCTTGAGGATTCGGGACACGGTGGAGGGTTCCACACGAGCCCGACTCTCTCGGCGGCCCGGGCAAGCATAGCCATCATCTCCAGATCAGTATCGGGCACAGTGGGTCTACCCGGAGGAGCCCCCTGCGCCGACACATCCTCTCCAGAGAGTTCTGACCCTCCCTCCGATGCAGCGATGGACATCTGGTCCTCAAGGGGAGCCCCAAAGGATACGGATGGTGCACATCTCGTGGATGGCCCACCGCGTTCCAATGGCAGCTCTACTGGCTGCGGAGTGCGAGAGGGATGAGGGTTCCCCGGGGGTTGGTTCCCTGGGGGAAACACTCACCGTAACCCTCAAATCAGCCGGCCTACTGCCTGAAGTAACTCTCTGAGGAGAGTTAGATCGCGGCAGAGGCACAGAGGCTCCGCCCCTTGCGAGACGGAGCCGCGATCGCAACTCAAGATGGTCATGTTCCGCGGTGAGAACATGATTCATCCACCAGCGCTGCCTCAGCGTGCTGAACGCCCAAACACGAGATACAGCGCTGATGACCATCCCTCGGTGACAGGAAACCACCGCATCCAGAAACACACAGATAGAATGTCATCTTGAAAAAGACGCAAGCTCTATCTGTGTAAGCTCTTTCAGAAGGACGCTCTCCTTGGTGCTGAAGCACGCAGGGGAAGGGGTCGCGGCGACACAGTCAGGGGGTAGTGCAGCCTGACGTGCGCGCTCTCTCACACGAAGGTGCTCTCTTACCAGCCGTGGGAGCGGCTTTTTAGCGCTCTCCACCTAGCGCGCACCGAACCGGCTGTGAGAACAGCCTTTGTGATCGTTCTGTTCAAACAACAAAGAGAGATGATCGGAAAACCACACGACCCCGCTGCTGTGCCGTCACACCAACACCGAATGAAGAGATCGCTTCCGGCGGCTTCCGTCTTCAGTCAGGACTGCGAAGTAAGGAGTGATATCTGTAGTAACCATCTACCACTCGGCTCCGAAGCAAAATGCTAATTTGATGCAATCACCTGTGTCTCATTTATACCCGCACAGCGTGGCATGAGCACCTGGTGCAATCATTGCATGCCAATGTGCATTGGCTCGTTTTAGTTACACTCGAAGTAGATTGGCTCTCGCGAGCGAGATTCCTATTCGTCGGTACTCCGACGTGGCGTCGAGAGTGACCGACTGAATGGGAACTCATATATAGGGGCATTTTCACCCCCTTCAGTTGTGACCTACTCGATAATGACACTTCATGTCATAATATTTTCGTAGACGATCTATATCTCACACCCCATATTGTATCCAAACACCTGGTATATGAATTCAGAGGTTTGTGTGGCATTGTCATTTCCGTAGTTCATGTATGTGTGGGAGAATGCAGGGTTGGTGATTTCCCACGTCTATTAAAGAAATCATCCACCAAGAACTGATCAATTTAGGGTGTTGATTATAAGAATAGTTTCCCAAAAATGAAAATTCATTATATACTAACGCTTGTGTTGTTTCAGACCTGCATGCTGTTATTTTTTACAGTGAGACAGAGCTTTTCGACCATGACAGTTCTTAGCTGTTATGCCTCAAAAAGGGCAAAAACACTGTAAAAGTAGTCCATATATCTATTGTATGGCTTCAGAGGACTTGGAATGTAGTGCACGTGTTATTTGGAGTACCTTTGTGGTGGTTTTATGATGCTTTTTGACAGCCATTGCCACTATGAAGTGTCAACTGTCATTTGATGCAAAAGAAATGTGAAGAATCTTCAAAAAACAGATGAAAACATGGAAAAAGTAAGTCGCTTTGGATAAAAGCGCCTGCTAAATGATTAAATGTAAAAATAACTGCATATTGGTTTGGAACAATATGACAGAATATTTGGGTGAACTATCCCTTTAAGAAAATCTGAATTATTAAACTCTGAGACACTGGCATTAAGTAGAGTTTATTAAGTGTGTGAGAGAGAGAGAGAGAGAGAGAGAGAGAGAGAGAGAGAGAGAGAAGAGAGAGAAGAGAGACAGTGCTGCCCTACATATAAACTCAACAGCCCATCTGATCTGCTTATCTTGTCCTCTGTCTGAAATCTGTTTATTACTCTCTTTCTATTGTTTGTGGAGAAAAGGGCTCAGAATGAATGATGAAGCTAAGATAGGAATCAAAGCGAATAAGTACCTTTTTAAAAAATGGATGCTTGATCCTATTCCTCACCCAATAATGTTTTAATCTTTGACCGTTATAAACTGAGTCTGGTTTTGAAATACACTTGCAGTGTGTGTGTTTTGGAGCAGTGCAGTGGTCAGCACTACAGGCAGCGGTCAGTCCTCATGCTTCAATGATTCTGCTATGGCTCATTTGTAAAGGTCTATAAGTCAAGTCTCAACAGGGCCCCTCGTTCTACACCCTCCAGCCAGCCATAGTGCCCTCAAATCAGGCTTATCTTATCAGGGACCCCCTTTAAATGTGTAAAAGTGATATGCTTTTAGGATGAACTGTTTTTTTTTTTTTTTTTAGGAAGCACACACATCTGCATTAATAGCTGGGTGTTTGCCTTTGGGATATAAATCAAATATAAATATATGATATGAGTTGTACTGGGTCTTAATGTTTAGCATTCCTATTTCATGATCTTGGATTATATACATTTTATGCATTTAGACTAATGATGCCTATATGTAACATTTTTCACCTGAAGTAACATGACTACATAAATATTATTTGTAAATTGCATGTAAGCAAATCCAGTAGAAAGCATTTAATTTATTTATATTGCACTTTTGATTACTTTAAAAGCGTACATTTGATATATTAGTTACATGCGCCTATAGGCCGGTGCACAACGCACATGTACTCTGCTTATTACACACACAGGGACATGCAGAGGCATACAAACATTAAAAATAAAAGGATTCCTCTCTGGAAAAGCTTTCAGTCTTTCCACTCGCAAATTCCACCATGTAGATAGCTGCTCTGCCATGGTGCAAGCTCAGCTGGCTTTTAAAGGGAATGGGAGATGAGACTCTGATTGGTTTATACCATGTTATGCCCAAAACACACCCATGACTCATCAAGAGGGGTACAACCCTTTTGGACCATAACAAAGTAACTTGCATTACTTATTTGAAAACGTAACTTTAAGAAAAGTAATCTGATTCCATGTAATGCATTAGCCAATAACATTTTTACAATTAAATAAAAATAAAAAATAAAAAGTTTATAAACAAAACGGCTACTTAAAATATTAAATTTACTGAAAGTTGGCATCTCAGTTGGAACTTTATAATAATAAAGGCCACAAGAGGTTCAGCTGGTGTATGGATTGGGATCCCCTGCTGTAGAGGGAAGGAAAGTGCTCCTCAAAGAGGTGCAGATATATTGATAGATATAGTCCATAGAGTTGTTAGTGCTGTGTAGTGTCAGTGGGTATTAAGCACTCCTGCAGAGGGACCAGCTGTGAGACACAGAGTCCCCAGCCCCCATCAGAGAGAGAGAGAGACTATCTCCAGCTGGATGGCTACAGCTAACAATCTGCTTTTATGTAATAAATGCATTTATCATTGATCAGTTAGTGAATAAGTGTTTCTCATGTTTCTTGTTTAAAGCTGTTTAGTGCTTTAATATTAACTCTACCGATAGATACGTTCACTATTTGATTTTACTCAGCAAGCTCTCAGCAATGTCTTTCTCTGCTACGCAAGCTTGACCTAGATTCAACTATGCTAGCGCTCTGCCTGCTAATGACTAGAGCATCTGTATATAAAAGACGAACTGCAACAATGATTTATGTAGCGGGAATGTAATTTAATGTAGTCCGGTATCTTTTACCTTGCGTCGTTTTTAGAGATGCCGAATACATTGGCGGTCATATTGATGTTGGCTGAGAAATGTGACTTTTTCATTTTAGCAATATCAAGCTGATAAGTAAAATAGGCTGATATTTGGTATTTGTAATCCGATAAATTACAGCAAAATGATAATGGAACCTCACATTAATTTACAGGTATTTGATTTATTTTTTGCTTATTATTTGAAAAAGTTGTGATTTTCCCATTTAACTTTTTTCCCCTTAGGCATATATAATTTATTTTATTGCAGTGGTTTAAGCATGTTAGAGATCTAGAGCTTTTTATTTTGTAATCAGTATAGACTGATACATAACCAATAGCCAATACACAACCATTAAAATGTTTAGGGTTAGTAAGATTTATTTTTTTACATTCATACTTTTATTCAGCAAGGACACATTAAAATTGTTTCAAAATATTTCAGTAACACTTAAGTTTATTTTTCATCTCTGTTTTTGTGTTTATTTAAAATAAGACAAATCTGATATTATTGTAATCTTACACTCACCTAAAGGATTATTAGGAACACCATACTAATACTGTGTTTGACCCCCTTTCGCCTTCAGAACTGCCTTAATTCTACGTGGCATTGATTCAACAAGGTGCTGAAAGCATTCTTTAGAAATGTTGGCCCATATCGATAGGATAGCATCTTGCAGTTGATGGAGATTTGTGGGATGCACATCCAGGGCACGAAGCTCCCGTTCCACCACATCCCAAAGATGCTCTATTGGGTTGAGATCTGGTGACTGTGGGGGCCAGTTTAGTACAGTGAACTCATTGTCATGTTCAAGAAACCAATTTGAAATGATTCGAGCTTTGTGACATGGTGCATTATCCTGCTGGAAGTAGCCATCAGAGAATGGGTACATGGTGGTCATAAAGGGATGGACATGGTCAGAAACAATGCTCAGGTAGGCTGTGGCATTTAAACAATGCCCAATTGGCACTAAGGGGCCTAAAGTGTGCCAAGAAAACATCCCCCACACTGTTACACCACCACCAGCCTGCACAGTGGTAACAAGGCATGATGGATCCATGTTCTCATTCTGTTTACGCCAAATTCTGACTCTACCATCTGAATGTCTCAACAGAAATCGAGACTCAACAGACCAGGCAACATTTTTACAGTCTTCAACTGTCCAATTTTGGTGAGCTTGTGCAAATTGTAGCATCTTTTTCCTATTTGTAGTGGAGATGAGTGGTATCCGGTGGGGTCTTCTGCTGTTGTAGCCCATCCGCCTCAAGCTTGTGCGTGTTGTGGCTTCACAAATGCTTTGCTGCATACCTTGGTTGTAACGAGTGGTTATTTCAGTCAAAGTTGCTCTTCTATCAGCTTGAATCAGTCGGCCCATTCTCCTCTGACCTCTAGCATCAACAAGGCATTTTCGCCCACAGGACTGCCGCATACTGGATGTTTTTCTCTTTTCACACCATTCTTTGTAAACCCTAGAAATGGTTGTGCGTGAAAATCCCAGTAACTGAGCAGATTGTGAAATACTCAGACCGGTCCGTCTGGCACCAACAACCATGCCACGCTCAAAATTGCTTAAATCACCTTTCTTTCCCATTCTGACATTCAGTTTGGAGTTCAGGAGATTGTCTTGACCAGGACCACACCCCTAAATGCATTGAAGCAACTGCCATGTGATTGGTTGATTAGATAATTGCATTAATGAGAAATTGAACAGGTGTTCCTAATAATCCTTTAGGTGAGTGTATATCTGTTATTTAACAGTTGAGATGGTTCTTTAATGCTGATCTAACAGCAGAAGACACGAGCCGCGGTTTAAATCCCAGTTGTGCAGGTGGGGTGTGTTGTCATACTGCGATACAATGAGCCCCTCTTAGAAATATGCTATTATATTCAATACTTTTATGAATTCTTTAGAGAAACCATGAGACAAGGGTGAATAATGACTGAGAGTCAATGTTCAGAAATAATTAATTATTATTATTATGTTTTTAACTATGCTGTATAGCTGTATTTAGCGCAGCGTTTGTATTTATAAAATGTGTAAAAATGTGTGTATTTTTAATGATAAAAAAATATTTTAGTTTGTCTAGGATATTTTAAGCTGTCATATGGTCATGTTACAATGTACCTCACCTATGAGGCATGTTGTCACATTTCACTTCCATTCTTTCTGGGTAAAAGAATAAACAAGTATACACTGTATTAATGAAACAAAACCACATAATTGTACTAGACGTGTGTGCAATTAATGTGGGAAAAAAATAAATACTCTGAACCCCAAATGGATTTACACAAACTGTCAAACACAATACACAGACAGTCAAAAAGCGAATAAAATACTATTTTAATCACTATTTAATCAATACAAAAATAATCAAAGTCGTTCATTGTTTGTTTATGTGAGTTGACAGTGCATTAACTAATATTAACAAATACAAATTTTAATAATGTATTAGTAAATGATGAAATTAACAATAACTAAAATTAATAAATGCTGTAGAAGTATTGTTCATTCTTAGTTCTTGTTATCCAAAGTAGTTAACTAATGAAACCTTACTGTAAAGTCTTGACAAGACAAATAAATGCCTTTCTTTGAGCTTTCTATTCATCAAAGAATCCTGAAAAAATATTATAATAATAATTTCTTTAGCACCAAATCATCATATTAGAATGATTTCTGAAGGATCATGTGAAGACTGAAGTAATGGTGCTGAAAATTCAGCTTTGTCATCACAGGAATAAATTATATATATATATAATAAAATAATTTAAAATAAAACGTTATTTTAATAACATTTTACATAGTATTTTTGATCAAATAAATGCAGCCTTGATGAGCATAAAGGACATATTTTAAAAGAAATGTACTGACCCCAAACATTTGAACTGTAGTGTATATCAGATAAATAAAAATATTTATAAATTATTCCTATTGAGAAAATGTATTCTACTTCTGCATCTAAAATAGTCACGTTGATGTCAGATTCCTGTGTGAATTTTGGAGCTGTGATATTTTCTAGGCTGTGATTGTTGTATAAATTGTATACTTATTTTGGTAGTTTCATTTTTTTAATTAGGAACTTTTTTTCTGTATTGTCCTCCTGCACTACTAATTAGAGATTCGTCAGTACTTTGCCTTGCTGCTGGCAGAGTCCTGACTCACATTGCTGACTGTGCACCTGCTGTAGACAGAAAGAAAGAAAAAGAGAGAGAGCAAGAGAGAGAGCAGCTCTCCCAGTCTTGCAGTAGTTCTAGCAGAATCCTTCACTCCTTCATTCTGTATGCTCAGTCCAGGGAGAGATGGGTAACTCTCAGAGGAAGATACCTGGCTGTGGCTTGAAAAAAAGGAGGAGGACAAAGAGGGGTAGTAAAAACGCAGGCCCGAGAGCAGGCACAACAGGTAAGACGACTAGAATTCAGACAAGGATAGTGATTTAGGTTCCCTGCAGAGGTGAATGCAGGTACTCCATGAACTACAATATAGATGACCATCGTTTTAACTCATTTACTTTGCATTCTGGTGCAATTATACTGCAGCGTACTGCTGGCTCACTAAGCATTGACCTCTACATGAATCAAACTCGGTGTTCAATGGCACTTTACTGGACGTTGAGACTTTTGATGTTTTTGAGATTTACATTTTGTAATGCTCATTGAAGACATGCATGAAAACCATGTGTGCTTTTGTATTTTTGTATCATATTTTAAAAATTCCCAATATGCACAAGTAGAAATTATCTTAACTGTGACTAATGGCATAATAAGAGTCTCAGACTATTATATTACAACATGCTATATGTAACTCTACACTACTATGTTACATACAAAACATACTTCCTCTTTGGCCGAGTTCATTTACAATTGAATGACCAAAATTTCCAAGTGCAGAGGGAATGATTACATAGCGTGCACAATAGAGGTCATGTATGTGCCGCATGAGGATCAGTGTTTGATAATGCGGGGCAGAAACTAAAAGAACAGCAGAGCAGTGCTGAGTAATAGTGTTCACCGCATTCTCACATCATTACAGCACATGTCCAAATGGAGGGGAGGAGATATGAGGAGCATGAGAGGTCGGGCTTAGATAAAAACTCCAGCTTCTTTCCAAAGCAGGTATTTAATATATGTTTATGTGTAATCAGTGTTTTTCTCACCTTGTCCTCCATCTTGGATTTATTGTTTTCATTAAAGGGTACCTAACATGCACAGTTTCTGTCAATCTCATGTTAATCTTGAGTACCTATAGAGTAGTATTGCATCCTTCACATCTCTGAAGAGTCTTTAGTTTTATCATATTTATAAAAGACAGATACACCGTA
This sequence comes from Paracanthobrama guichenoti, assembly GCA_018749465.1. Taxonomy (NCBI): domain Eukaryota; kingdom Metazoa; phylum Chordata; class Actinopteri; order Cypriniformes; family Gobionidae; genus Paracanthobrama; species Paracanthobrama guichenoti. The sequence goes on from CM031953.1 coordinate 20,186,285, forward strand.
CCGATTCTTTCCAAAAACAGCAGAGCACGTGGAGGCGTGCAGTGGGCGGAGCTAAAGAGTCACGAGTACACACACACACACAAAATACATCATGGCATTATCCCTGGATAACCTTTGATTCACTATATGTTCATGTTGTTTACATGATATGCACTTACGCGCCAATTGCCAACAAAGCACAGACATTTGATGCAGTTTCACTCACCGCCTGTGGTTTAGACTCATGACCGGAAACAAACGCACTTGCAGAACTCTGTTGCTGCCCCGGAAAAACAAATTAATTAAGGGATTATTAATTAACAACTTCCCTTAATGCTGGGTTATTTGGGAAGTTGAACAAGGTTATCTTTCACACACAACCAAAAACACACTTCTTTAGGTCTAAAAATAAAATGACAGCGCTGCCGATGGCCTCCGTAACCCGCACGAAGCTCGTTGATGAGCGTACTCTTGCTCTTGCTGTGCACACGTGCTCAAATGTCCATACAAGGAATTCCGCCCCTTTATGATGTCATACAGGGTCATAACATCCGAAATATATTCGAATCCTGAAGGAGTGTATTTGGCACAGAAATACTCCGTCACAAGTCCAACAAAGTTTTTTACATTTTGGCCATGTTTAGCATGAGAATCCAACTCTTTAACAGTGTAAATAAGTCAGAATGCATGAAATAGCATTAGACATCCCCTTTAAGGTTGACGCAATGCATTCTGGTATTGCCTTCTCTGTAAAGTCCATATATTACATATATATATACACTATACATACAGTGAAGTCAGTTGATTTTCCATATTGCTGACAGGACTGAAAAAAATCTCTTGGGAAATTTAATAAGGTGCTTAAGTAGATGAAGCAAAAACAAAAACTGGCCCACTCCCAGAGACAAAGTATTATTGTAGACTTTCTATCAATGGGGAGGCTCTTAATTTCAATTGAAGCATGAATGCACTTAATCCAGATTTAAATTCCACTCACTGGCTCAGGTCTGAATGCATCAGTAATGTGTCAATCAGATGTCTTTAAGAGACAGGGAGTTAAAATAAAATAAAAATAAATAAATCTAAATAATGCAATTAAGTGTCCACCGTCAACTAAATAAAATATCTTTATATAATTTATTTTATACTTATTTTATAAGTTATTTTAAGTTAACTTCATTTGGGCCAGTGACATTTGATTTCCCTTTTATATATACAAATTTTAACAAGCAGAATGATTATTTTACTAGTTGATTAGCATTTGGTTAAAAGTCAATATAAAAATGTATAACATTTAAGTAAAGTTATTTTTTGGGCCTTAAATCTTAAATGGGTCATGAACTGCATTGTTTTATTATTTTATAATGTTTCCTGGGGTACACTTATAATGTTTAAAAAAATCAAAATGAGCATTTTTCCTATCCTGATTTTAGCCCTCTGCTCTGAACGCTCTGTTTGAAGGGGCGTGTCTGCTGAGAGACTTCAGTGTAAACGCCCACTGATGTGATTGGCTGACTTCTTTGCATATGGAAATAGCTAAGTATAACATGTGGAACTCTCAAACTTTTAGAACTTTTTTTACTATTATAGTTCTCAAGGTTTACTAATTGTGAAAAGTGTTGATTATAGCATTATATTTAGATTGTGGCATGAAAGGTTGCAGTGATGAGCAGTGATAAGAGATTCATTGATTCTAACTGGAGTTTTGGCGAGAGTTTGATTGAAAGTTCCAGCTATTGTAAAGGGAGCGTTCTTTGATCGCTTTCTGTATATAAATTAATCACAGTTTAAATAACAGATTATCTTCATCCCACTGAGAGAAACAATGTGAAATTGACCGTTTAGTCACTGGTTTGATTTACTGACAATAAACGATTTTGAGACGATTTCTGTAAAAGAAAATATTTCCCTTTGCATTGATATTTGAGCGTCGTAACTTTGCAAATGTTGTTTATGCTCAAACAGCAACATTACATAAAGTGAAATCAAGATCAAGGACCCCTTTAATAGTAAATATGTGATGCCACTTGTATGTATGATTAAATTGTGCTCATTCCTAACATTTAGTCTTCAGCTGTCTCATTTATCAATGCAAGTTAACATAAACACATGAAAAGACATTTAACAGTGCAAAAAGCAGGTATCGGGTTAGCATTGCTGAGTAAAACCACTCAAAACATTGTTCATTTTAATAGTTCTCTGGTTGTGGTTAGAGTTAAGGTTATAGAAAGGACTTGTATTGTGGTACCGTGTGTGTGTGTGTGTGTGTGTGTGTGTGAGAGAGAGATGTTCATTTCTGTCACTTGGCTATTGTCATGGTTTACCTCATGGTTTATAAGCACTAAAATGTTTTCTTTCTGACGGTCAGCTTGAACTATCTGCATCATATTTAGACATAGCTTTCAGAAATATAAGAGCCCTTTGGGACATCCTCCAGGAAAACCCTTCATGTACCAGAGTCTGGGGAAAAAATATTCCCAGACCCTGCCTTGAGAAGCCACTTCTGTTTTGTATTACACTTTCGAGCAATACGTCCTATGACTTTTGTTCCATTTACACAACAAAGGGTTTGTTGCTTTAAAATCCAGTGTTTTTCTAAGCGTCCATCATCATCAGCCCTCCACCCTCTTCTCTGTGGTCTTCTAAGAGAGGAAATGCATTTCTGGTATTATTCTGCTGATCACGGTCTGATAAGGATCTGCTAATTCGTTGTAAATTAGATATGAAGGGTTGCTTGGATACAGATGACTCTGGGTAGTTCAAGGGGACCACTGTGCATTGAATACTGATGGGCAGATGCTCCTTTATAGAGGAGAGGAGGAGACAGGAAGCTGGGGAAAAGAGAAAAAGATAGAGGGAGAAATACTAATGAAGCCGTCTTTCACCTTCCTCTCCCTAGAATGTCATTTGTTGTCTTGTAATTCATAATATTGATTACAGTGAATGAATATAGAAACATACACTACCATTCAAATGTTTGGGTCAGTAAGATTTTTTTTAAATGTTTATGAAAGTCTCTTATGCTCACCCAGGTTGCATTTATTTGATAAAAATATTATTACAGTTTCAAATAACTTTTATTTTCATATATTTTCAAATGTAATTTATTCCTGTGATGGCAAAGCTGAATTTTTAATCATTCAGTCTTCAGGAGTGTGTTTATTGGAATTTTTGATCATTCTTATAGAAGAAAACTTTATGAGGTCAGGCACTGATGTTTGACGAGAAGGCCTGGCTCGCAGTCTCCGCTCGAATTCATCCCAATGGTGTTCTGTTGGGTTGAGGCCAGTCAAGTTCCTTCACACCAAACTCTCTCATCCATGTCTTTATGGACCTTGCTTTGTGCACTGGTGCTCAATCATGTTGGAACCGGAAGGGGCCATCCCCACTGTTCCAACAAAGTTGGTACCATGAAATTGTCCAAAATGTCTTGGTATGCTGAAGCATTAAGAGTTCCTTTCACTGGAACTAAGGGGCCAAGCCCAACCCCTGAAAAACAACCCTACACCATAATCCCCCCTCCACCAAACTTTACACTTAGCAAAATGAAGTCAGGCAAGTACCGTTCTCCTGGCAACCGCCAAACCCAGACTCATCCATCAGATTGCCATACAGACAAGTGTGATTCGTCACTCCAGAGAACACGTCTCCACTGCTCTAGAGTCCAGTGGTGGTGTGCTTTACATCACTGCATCTGACGCTTTGCATTGCACTTGATGAATAAGGTTTGGATGCAGCTGCTTGGCCATGGACACCCATTCCATGAAGCTCTCTACGCTCTGTTCTTGAGCTAATCTGAAGGCCACACGAAGTTTGGAGGTCTGTAGCTATTGACTCTGCAGAAAGTTGGTGACTTCTGCACACTGTGCACCTCAGCATGCGCTGACCCCGCTCTGTTACATGGACTACCACTTCATGACTGAGTTGCTTTTGTTCCCAATTGCTTCCACTTTATTATTATACCATTAACAGTTGACCATGGAATATTTAGTAGTGAGAACATTTCATGAATGGACTTATTGCACAGGTGGCAACCTATCACGGTACCACGCTTGAATTCACTGAGCTCCTGAGAGTGACCCATTCTTTCATATTCATATATATATATATATATATATTTCTGACGTTGTAATTTCTCTGTCTTTCTCTCTAGCGGTATCAAATCTGGACATTGAGAGTAAACTGACATCCCACTATCAGGCTTCATGGCATCAGCAACACAATCTGTTCCACACTTGTACACGGCCACCATGTCTAGAGGAGTTACACCGACATGCCAAGCTCAACCTGCGGGCACTGCACAGAGGTACTGAGTGAGGCTTTTTCGGCCTACATTTTTTGGTTCCAAACCATGGATCAAAATGGCCATTTGATTGTATAACATTCTTTTCATCCAAACGTATCTTATATCACAACAATTGTAACCAAATTCCCCCTGTGGTTTAGGTGGTCAGCCCAGGGCCACATAGGTAATAGATCAGCGTAGAGAAGTGACAGATCAGGATAGATGAGAATTATGATCCTGGAGTTCCCCTCAGGGATCAATAAAGTGTTTCTATGTAGTCCTCAATCTGTCTAAACATCTATCAAGTTCCTGAGTCTTCCTGGAAATTAACCTCTGACCTTAATGAGAGGTCATTAACCATTGGGTTACAAATCACCATGTTTTATTTAGGTTTTGTTATAGTTCTACTGTCTATATTCTAGCTGCATCTCACTATATGTCACCTTTAAAATCTATTTAATTTTCAGTAGGCCTATATATTGAAAGATTTGTGATATTTGTATAACCACACTTTTTAAATGAGTTTGAAATGTTACTTGATATTTATGTGTATGTATGTGTGTATATATATATATATATATCGCCTAATAATAATAAATAACAATTAAATTGTCTATATTAAATATTAGATCTGTGTATAAGGGAAAAGATTACACATCAAATGCCTTTAGAGGCAGATGTTGGTGGAGTTTAGTGATTCATACATCTGATTCATACTGCCACCTTGTGTTTGAATGATGAAATTTGATCTGGCATTGCCTCAAGCTCAGTGTGAACCATCATAGTATAATTTATATTTTTCCCTTGAATCAATTTTACTTACATTAATTCCACATAAAATGTGACCAGAACATTTTACATTGTGAGCATGCAGTAAATCCATTAGAGGCCTACATATGAACATTTTAGTTGGCAATTGACAGTCTGTAAATTCTGTAAAACAGAAGTTGTTATAATTCATACTTTAGTTTAGACTGAAATAGCTTAGTGAACTGAAGTGTGTATGTGTGTGTACTTTACAGACCAGCAGCAGCGTCAGCGCTCAACCAGCAGAGAGCGGGGTCGGGTCACCATATCAATATCTGTGGCCCCGCCCATGCCAACCTTCCCTTCAACTCACAAACTCAAAAGGCGGGAGCAGAGGGGGCGACACTCACGCCTGGTAAGGCACACAACATTTAATCTCCACTCATGTACATATAGAGTGGTGCAAGAATGGCATCAAAACCCTGAAGACTAATTCGCCAGTGGTTCCCTTGAGATTTTTCTGTTGGTTTTTATAATGGGGCTTTTCAATTTATGAGTAAAATAAGGTCTGTGATAAACCAAGCGGCAACCTTCCGATCTTTCTCTTGAATCCAACACGGAAGTGACTTAAACTGCAATTCATCGACTGGCTGCTATAGACAGGCTCCAAAAGGAAGTCAATCCCATAGACCCTTCCATGTTAAAATGCCCATAGTTTCATCAACCAGGCACCTCAGCTCCACCCACGTCCCACCTCTTTGCCCATTTTCAAAAATGCTCTTCAGAAATCTACGGGTGACGTCACGGACACTACGTCCATTGTTTTATACAGTCTGTGGTAAACATAAGTCGACAGTTTTGTTCTACAACATATATTACACACACCCATATCGAAAACGATATGGATAAAGATAACGATAAAGATATCATTCAAAATTGTTTGCAATATTAAAGAATAGCAGAGTTAATGCGCTCAAGCATTTAAAGTGACAGACAAGCCGCTGGTGTTGACGCTAATATAGTTATCTTTATAGTTATCATTCTTGGTGTGAACGGGCCTTTGAGGTAATATAATTGGACTACTTTTTGATTACTTTTAGAGTACTTTTGAACTAACTCGTTAATCACATTGATTTGAGTAGGATAATCTTGTACCATATTGATTATAAAAATACAAAGATACATAAAATATATTTAATTCTTCATTATCAACAACATGAAGTGCATTAAATATTACATCAGGGTTTCCCAGACTGGGGTTTGTGATAGAACTGCAGGGGTTTGTTAGCAAGAAGTAATCAAATCATACAATTTTAAAATTAAAATAAAATACTTACTAAAATTATTCAAAATTACTTTGCTTAGCTGCATGTCATGTGACCATTAACTGACAAAACAGCTAACATAATTGTATTACTTAATTTTATTATTGACCTAATTTATTAATTACCAAATTGTATGTAAGGTGTTATGTAATCCAGATTACATGTAATCAGTTACAAATCTCATCCCGTTAAACACCCATATGAAAATCTGGAGGGAGCCACTAGCGAATTCGTTTTAGAGAGGAGGTCCAAAGATCAGCAGTTCTCAGCTGGTTTTGTTTCAAAGACTTTGTGTAGAATGTCAAGTGGTGGCCTAATCCAGTAATTATTTATCTTGCAAAACATAAACTGTTAAGACCAACAAAATATTTTTGGCCTAAGTTAGCACACTCTCTCCTGCCATGCACACCAGGAGAGGAGCGTTAGAGAGAGTGATGTGCAGACTATCCAGAGGAAGGTAAAGACTATCTGTTTGCTTTTATTGTATTGTTCTGTGATACCATCCCATTATAACATATAAGGTTTTTAACTTCCTCAGTGCCGAGAACATTACAAAAATTATTAAAAATGTTAATAAGCCAAATATTAAATGGTGAATTACTTGAATTCTGTATTCAGTATCCAGTATGGGACATGAAAATATATGATTTTTTTTATTTTTGTTGAAATGCTGTAGTAATCAATAATGGAAATGTAATGCGCTATAATTCTTTTTTTTACATTAAAGTGTCTGCACACAAGTGCATAGTGTAAAGGCCAGTTCACACTGCACTGACAGATGGCAACAGACACTTCGCCGGGTTTTGTCGGATCAGTGTGTTTCTCCTGTCGGCATTGGTCGGCTCTCATTTTTGTCAATTGAACATGCTGAATTGACGTTTGTCTGGTTTTGGAATGTCTGAAAAGTGACGTACTGTAATCTGGTGACTGTCGCTGTTGGTCGGCATCTGTCAGAGCAGTGTGAATTGGCCTTAAAATGCTACTTAGTCGCTTAGTAAACTGGAGAATGTACAGTGAAGAAACTTAGAGTTGTGTAGAAACACTCAAACGTTGGTCTGAAAATATGATGTTACCATAGAGCAATAAAATCTAAAACAACATGCTAAGACATTAAAATGAGGAGGTTATATTTTTAATAGTCTGTTTTGTCTTTTTATAAATTTGTCTTATTTCATCTTTTGAATGTTTTACGTTTTCATAAGGTAAAGTGCATGAGAAATTGGCAGCTGCATGTGATTTCAAGGGTGGTAAAAGATATTCTGGGTTCTTAATTTGTTGTGTTCCTTGCATTTAACTGCTGCAGGAGAGACCAGCCAAGGAGGCTGAATTCAAACCCGTCCTCAGAAAGGTAAATTACATCATTTTTTTGTGATGTAAAAACAGGACTCTGACCTCATTTCCCCCTCAAAGTACAGGTTTTGACAAGACCATCGGATGGATGCCAGATTGATTCAAATTCTTCAATAGCAATCAAATTTTAATTATTTCTCCATCAGATTACAACCTTTCATCTCAGCTTGTATGTTGCAGATGTGAACCACAAGCATCTCAGTGGTTGAAGGTTGTTCACAGAAAACATTTGGTTGAAAAAAAAAGCATGTCTATGTTGTTTTGTGTGTACGTCATCCCTGTTTCGTGACAGCATGTGCACACCATGGACTTCATAAAACATCACATCAGACTTTTATTTTGATTTGTGAAATCAAATTCATGATGCCATTTTTTTTCATTGGTTTAGTTCTGTTTTCCATCTTTTAGTATCAGCGCTCCCGCCCCTCTTCCCCTGTTCAGTGTTGTTACTTCATTCCTTGGATGAGAAAGGTATTTTGCCCGCTTAAAGACAGCTTGTTGACTCTAACTCCTAAAATTTTCTGTTTCTCCTTCTTGTTCTAACATGATTAGGTTAGGACAAGACTTCCTCTTCCTCCATATGTAAATATCTCTGTTTAACTTGTTTGCTGCTCTTTTTGCAAAGACTCTGTAAAGATTCATATTTGAGATTGCTAATAACATCATCATAGTTCCATAAACGAGTAAATCCTAATGATAATTATGTAAATTGTTTCATTAGATATATATATATATTTTGTAATTAGTTATTGAGTATGTGCTATTATATAAATGATCATTTATAAATTCATCAGCTTGGTAAGTGGGGCAGCTCTGTATAATTTGTGACAATATACATATATAATATATACATGTATTAGTATATTTATGTGATACTGCATTTGGCATACTATATAGATCTGATATAGTAAGATCCTTCCTTATAGTTTTTGCTTTGATGTTGAATACTGTTCTGCTACTTTTTGTGTGAGATTTATTTTATAATTTTTCAAGGATTTCCTTTCTATCTTGGTTAATCTAAAGACATTATTTTATACATTTGCATGCATTTTTTTCTTGTTCTAAAGAAATATGTATTCTCTGTATTCTCCATTTCTTATCAACACAGAAAAATGCACATGACTGCATTTGGTGCCAAAAAGTATTTGTTTAAATTTATGAACGTCTTTATTGGAAGACTAAGTTAAAGGACTGAGGAAAAAGTCAAGCATCAGTTGCCACTTGGTTAGCTATTTTGGATATTTATTGTATATTTTCTGTAAAATTGATAAATTAAGTGAGAAGTGTTTTTAGAAGTGAACAGTGAAAAAAAAAAGTGTGTTTACATTCTGTGTATTTGGATTGACATCTTAAATCATCAATCTAGTTAAAAGTAAAAAGCTAGTAAAAAGCTAACCATTCTAATATCATCCCATATTAGGCTGGTACCAACACAGAAACAGATGGAGAATTGCCAGTGATGAGCCATAGGCCTAAATGTCCTGTTCCCAATGTACCTACCACCCTGGACAAACAGACCAACTGGTCCAAAGCCCTGCCTCTTCCCACGCCAGAAGAGAGAATAAAGAATGACTCTCAAGTGGTTTCATCCTGTATCATTCCAATAAATGTTTCTGGTAAAGCAACTACTTCAGATTCAATACAAACTAACACAAAAAAGGACTATGACATGCTTAGCTAGTACTGAGGGTCTATATTATTTTTCTTCACAGGTGTTGGATTTGACAGAGAAGCCAGTGCTCGCTGCTCTCTTGTTCACTCACAGTCAGTTCTACAGAGACGTCGGAAACTCAGGAGGCGAAAAACGATCACTGGCATCCCCAAACGGGTTCAACAAGACATGGGTATGGGCAACTGATACATTCCAAAGTTTCAGTTCATCAAAGTCACATTTTATATAAAAACATCTGTTCATTTTACATATAACATTTTCTTCCATTTTATCTGCATATAGTTTTAGTTTAATTATTGATTTTCTAATTTACGTGTAGATTCTGATGAATCACCTGTGGCTAGAGAGAGAACAGTGATCATCCATGCCAACCCACAGAAGTCACTGTGGCATGAGGAGCTCTCCCTGAGTGGCCGCGTATTGCACACCAAGGACTCTGGCTGTCAGACAGATGACTTCCTGATTGCTGCTCCATCCCGGAGGCGTATCCGTGCCCAGAGGGGTCAGGGAATTCCATCTTCTCTTTCACATTCCACTGGAAACATCACCTCTTTGCCGGATCGCTCTGATACCGTGTATGCTGCAGCAACAACCACCCGTGTTCGTTCCAGAAGTCTACCACGCGAGGGTGGCCGACTTCTGGATGAGGACCAAGATGACAGTGATGATGATGATGATGATGAAGATGATGAAGAGGAAGATGAGGAGCTTTCTCCATATGAAGCTGAGGACTTCCTGCCAGGTCCAGGACAGAGAATTTCAAAGGATGAGGAAGAGAGTACTGATGACCAAGCCATGCCAGAGCTACAGTTTGGAAGTCTCAAGCGTATGCAGAATTCGGAGAGCCCTGACCATGCATGGATCGAGAGAGGCAGATCCAGGCTCCCACGCAAAGTTGACATGGGAAGCTGTGAGATTTCATCCAGCTCGGATACTTTCAGCAGCCCCATTCACTCAGCCTCTACTACAGGAGTGCTTGGCAGTCAGATCGACCATAAAGAGGATCACCAGTCCTCAAGTGGTAACTGGAGCGGAAGCAGCTCCACTTGTCCATCTCAGACATCTGAGACTCTTCCGCCTGCTGCCTCCCCTCCCCTGACTGGATCCTCACACTGTGATTCAGAACTCTCCCTCAATACTGGGTCCCATGTCATTGATGATACCACTGGCTTCATAATTGATCCCTACCATATGGACAAGCCACAAGGACAGGGGCAACGATCTAATTCTTTTACCTCATCGGCTACTGATCAGATGGATGATGCAGGGGTCAGCACTGCTAGTGATGGTGAGTGGAACTGTGCCCAGGACCAGCAGGATCAGCCCTGCCCCCAAGACTTCAGCCCAAAGCATTGCAGAGAGGATGAGAGCGGCGTCAGCTGCCCCAGTTATTCTAGTGGGGAAACTTATGAGAGCTTTGGTGACCAAGCATCCGCTAGGAAATCTGAGATGCACTACATCGTTGACACTGAAGGATTCTATTCCTCCATGCACTTTGACTGTGGTCTTAAGGGTAGCAGAAGCTACTACAACTATGCAGCCATTGACCCAGACTGTGGCCCAAGTGGGAATATAGCACCTGGCATGGGTGAATACCCTCAGTCAGAGTACACAGCCACCAGGACACTGGGCAGAACGTGTCTGTCCTTAAGAAAACCAAAGTCCAAGCCACCCCCACCAAAACGTAGCTCTTCATTAAAGGAAACAAGCAGTGGTGTGAACGTTCTGGAGCAGAGCGAACCAAAGATTACTTGCGAGTTGCCGCTGCCCTTGTCTTCCAGGGAGATGAAACTGCAGCTTGCCTTGGCTGGTTCTGCAGGGCACCTTGAGACTGCAGGTCTTGAGTCACTTGGCGCATGGGGAGTGGAGAATGTCAGGGACATACTTGACTGCTCCTCTCCATTCAGTTCCTCAGACACACATTCCTTCAAGGATGAAGGTGCTGTGCAAGCAGACTATGCAGACCTCTGGCTCCACAATGACTTGAAATCAAATGACACTTACCGGTCTCTGTCCAACTCTAGTGCTGCTACGGGTACAACTGTTATTGAATGCATCAAGTCATCAGAAAATGCAGAAATGCAAGCCTGTCAACCCAGGTCCAGACCTACTTCCCCAACTCTTCCTCCACCTGAAGGTGACTTCAAGCTGGCTTCCCCTGAAAAGCTGGCTGGCTTAGCATCCCCTTCCAGTGGATATTCCAGTCAGTCTGAAACACCTACATCTTCCTTCCCCTCCGCTTTCTTCCCGGGGCCCCTGTCGCCAAATAGTGGCAAAAGGAAACCCAAAGTCCCTGAAAGGAAGTCCTCTCTTTGTTCCCTACAACAGCCACAGCTTTTAGTAAGAGACCCAGGCATTTCCTCCAGGAGGGAAACTGACTTACATGCCATACCCCCCAGTCACCTCGACCTAAGTGCTCTTCACAGCAAGCACTTTGCGCACAGAAATCAGATGCACATCCTCCACCAGAATAAACAGAAAGCTGCCATAGCTGCGGCTGCTGCTGCAGAAGCTCGAACTGCAGCCGTCGCTGCTGCTGCAGAGGCTCGCATTGCAGCTGCAGCTTCCACTTCAGAGAGTGCAATAAGCACAGCCCCCAGCTCAGCCCATTTGGCTATTACTCCAACTGTTCTTAGATCAGTGCAACTGCGATCTATTTGTAGACCAGCTGAAGGGAACCAAGGCTATGCTCTGGCCAGTGCAAATCCAGTAACTCGCCCCAAATGTCCCACAGTAATAACTGATGCCTCGTCCTCTAGCAACAGGCACAACCGGAAACCACCAGCCTACAAACCCCCTACGGCACAGTTCTGTGAATCACAAGTTCCACTGGTGGAAAACGTTGTTCTTCCCCAGGAGGAAGTGAGAGTGAGACAGGAGAGGCTTGGGCCTGGTACTTACTGGGCAATGACTGCTTTCCGAACTGCTGTAGATCCTACTCCTGAAAAAGAAGACTCTTCAACAAGGTCATCTCAAAGTCCTGAGCAAGAACAAGACAGCAGAAGGTACCCAGATGTGCAAAGGGCAATGTCACCAGAGAGACTAAAACAAGATATAAATCAACTATCGCGGCCAGAGCCTTCAGCACAGCCCGTGTGTTTGGCCAGTACAATGCCGCCTCCGGCTTATAGTGAAATACTGAGGAGCAATTTTGTACTGTGCAACAGTCCTGACAAAGTGCCTGTTTCAACTCAAGAGGCATCGCACATTTACACAATCAGCGATGTTCAAGGCAGAGAGGAGGATTATGAGACATCAGGGGTCGCAACCAGAAGTGCCTCACAGGACATAAGGGAAGAAGGGTCAACCCCGGACACAGAGGACTACTTCAGCAAGGGTAATTGTCCTGTAAAATACGGCAACGTTAAACGTGATTGATTTATTGTACCGAAACAATATGTAATGATAACGAGTACTGTAAACATACCTTGGCTTTTCTCTTTCGATATTTTAAATCAGCTTCTAAAGTTTCTGGCTCTGTGCATAGCATAGTCACAAGACACAACAAACTCCAGGCAGAGTCAGTGATTGTTTTTATTTCACCTCTAGAGGCCGCTCTACCAAAACAGCAACTATACAACCACTGTAGGTGCTGATTAATCAGTAAAACCAATATTTTGGTCAACCTCTTTTTCACATGATATAACTGTAGTAGGCCTAGCATACTTTTTTACAAGACTGATTTACAAGACTGAGGTTGAGCTTGATGTATGAACGCTTTGCATGTTGACAGAATCAACTCCCAGTGACAATTCATCCTCTCCATTGACTGATGACTCTAAACCTGATGATGATAATGCTTTTCCATCCCCAAACAAACTACGCACAACTGAAGATCTGTTTGCTATGATACACAGGTAAGCTTGATTGTTTTACATACCGATGCAGGGTCTTGTGGATCATTCCGTATGTTCTCTATGACTTTTGGTTCTGATGATAACATTGCATTCAGTCTTGGAAACTGATTATGGCATACAAAGCACTTGCATGTGACCGAAATACACTGTCTACAAATTTATTGCAGATCTAAAAGGAAAGTGCTGGGACGTAAAGACTCTGGGGAGATGAGTGGAAAAAGTCGGCCTGGTGTAGCACCTGTAATCGCCCCTGTCATCAATCCTACTGTATGCCCAGTAACCCCTGCTGCCTCAGTCCCTTCAGCCTGCTCCCAGCGAGCCTCAGGACCCATCTACAGGAGTGCCAAAAAGTCCAGTACATCCAGTGAGGAGTTTAAACTCCTGCTGCTAAAGAAGGGTAGTCGCTCAGACTCGAGTTACCGCATGTCTGCTATAGAGATCCTTAAGAGCCCCATCACACCCAAGACTCAAGGAGAGATGCTATTAGAGGCTGCAAGGCAACCAGAGGAGCCCCCCTTACCCCTACAGGATTCCACTAGCAGTTGTGATCCATTTCCGAGCTCATTCCCTAAGGCCAACAGTGAGGGATTCTCCCCAAAAACAATTACCATGTCAGCTGCCTCCAGACAGGGACGTTCCAGGATTCCACCTGCGGCAAACAGCAGTCGCTATAGCACGCGGAGTCGACTGTACACTGCCCCAATGCAGGCCATATCAGAAGGAGAGACTGAGAACTCCGATGGAAGTCCACACGATGACCGCTCCTCTTAGTGGTATAATCATTTTTTAACCACTTAGCAAAATGATAACATTTTATAATATAAAAACGTTTGAACTGTGCAAGAGTGCTGTACTGTACACTTATTATGATTTACCTTATTGTTCTCCCCTGAAGTTTGTGGTTTGAAAAAAAAAAAAAAAAAGCTTGATTTCTTTAGCTCCTTTTGTACACTATAAGTCAACTGAAAAACTTGGAAGAAGTACATACATTTTTGCATTACCCAATGATGTATTGATCATTGTTGAGGAATGATTTCCATCATAATCCCACACTTTTATGCTCACAAAATGAGAAAGTGAAATCAGTTGTAATTCTTTGACAAGATATTGAAAAGGTAACAATTCTATTTCCAACATCCATCACAAATTTACATGAATATGTGGATGTTAAGCTTTTCTGAGGACAATCGCACAATGGCCTTTCTTAGCGGGGTATCTAAGTGTGCAAGGGGAAAGACTTCCAAAAATGTCACAAACATAAATCTAAAAGTGGACTGGTTTGCAAAACCATTTATTCTTATTGCACTTAATTGGTAAATTATGCTTGGATGCATTGTTAAAAAAACAAGGTGAGCAGAAAAAAGTAATACAGTTTTAGTTTTTCATTTAGAGTAGGCTAATGGAACGTCTGTGGTGTGTGTCTGTGTATCTTTTCATGTTGTTTGAATCTCAAACTCTCAAACAGCATTCCAACAACTGTTACGAAAACAAATGTAACCCTTTTTACCTGTTTAGTTTACCATTTCTTCAAAGACCCAAATTGGGTTGTGTATTTTTGTCACATTTTCAGGTGTCATTGTGTATATTTACCTAACCACCCAACATGGAAAATTTTTGTGACTGCAGAAGAAATGAGGACTTCAGAGAGAAATTCACTTCAATCTCAATGTATTCTGTGAATACCCTTAAAATCAAGCATACTGTACATTTGAAGAAGAATGGATTCACTTTTAAAGTGAAACACTTCAGAGTTGGAAGTCTTCTCGGAGTTCAAAACTCATAGGAATTAGCTAATTTGTCAAGCCTACACTGTGCCACTGAAGGGAAGGTGACAAGCTGTGAAAAGATCGATTTTTGGTCATCCGTCTGATTAACGCTCTTTCACTGTGGTCGTAATTCAGTTTCTTCATCCTCTGTACAGCATGCAATAAAACACTAGAACATGTCACATCTCCACTTAAAATGTATTTCCACCTTCACTTGCATTTGTTGAGTATGTGCTATGTTCAGTAAATGTACAAAATGTATAAGTTGTTTGAAATTTGCAGTTTTACATCACTGTATACACAGTTTGAGCTTCTTTTTTTTTTGGAGTGGAGGAACTGGACAATCTAATCTAATGAAGCACTATTCGTGTACAGTTGAGTTTTGAAAGAACAGATAGAATTATATTTAGGCATTAATGTAATGCGAGAACTGATATCTCAATCTCTGGGATATATAGATGAAATGACTGCAAAAAGGCAGCAGTTTAAAATGCATTGCTCATCTGTATATACATGGATGATTGACTTAAACATATAATATTTCAGCCTTTTTCTGAAGTTGTTGGTTTGTCATGTACTGTCATTAAGAGGTTGGAGAATTCAATTATTTTAATTGTTTTGTTTTTTTACCGGTAGAGAAACCTTCCAGGATATTCTGAGAACTGGGACTGGGACTGGGACTAACAGAACTGATATTTTATCTTAAATAGGAGCTGCAATGTGTCACGTCTTATTTCTCCTTTAATACAACCCTGTCTGATGGTTGTTGCAATTAGCTTTATAACTGCAGACTTTTGGAAGTACAGACTACTTTTTTCCCTTGTGTCCATATACTAGAACTAAATCTATGAAATCTTCTTTTAGATTGCAACATTTAATAGAAAAAAAAAAAAAAAAAAAGTATTTTTAATTATGGGATATTTTATCCAGAGAATTATTTTGTTAATGAATTTGGAAAAGAATAATGATAAAGCTTTATTTAAAATAAGAAAAAATGTTTCATATCAGGTGTGTATCAGCCAATGATGAAGATACCGAACTTGTAAACATTTCTAATTAGCTGTAAACTTGCATTCTGAACAAATAAGCTATTCTATATGTTATACAACTGTAGTTAATGTTTTGGTGCTTTGAATTCTATACCCAGGCCATATTCTGTCATTGTTGCCAGTCATTAACATCACCAGTTTCCTTTTCATACTTATCTCTCTGTACTTGTGATGCAAAAGCAGTCATGAAAACAACACTCGTGACAACTCAAACACTTAGATATGTAGCAATGAATATGTCTTTTATTTTTCATAACACAACAGTAGCCACATTTGAGGTATCAACCTAGTTACCTGTAGTGAAGCTAACCAGTCAGTTTAGGCCTTATTTGCAAAATATAAAAGAAAAAATGAAGGGAAATCACAAAGTGTGTTATCTGTATCATTGTTTTACCTCAACACAGTTTTGGACTGTTTTAAACTGGTACAAGGTACTACACAAACATGATCATATCAATAAAGAACGAACGAAAGAGAACAAAAGACACTACACAGAAGAGTTATTTTATTGTTTTCTTTGTTGTAACTGAAATATCCATCTTGGTCTGTTTCTTTGTTCTTTTTTTAGACACATTTTTGCTCTGCATTAATGGAGAAGCACAGTCTGTTTTGCCAAATGGTTTTAAATGTGTTTTGGTGTGAAATAATTGCAAATTATAATAAATGAATTGATGAATAAAACAAACGAGAGTTAAAGTGATAATGTCTATAGGGACAAGATGCATCTCATTCAGTTACAATAATCAGGAAACGAATCTCACTCTGCATACAAGCTCCGCTTCAAGAGATTTGAATCCATTTTGTATTTTTGTATAAACATGTACATATGATCTTTTTAAAGTTAAAAAACACACACAAATGTTTCATTTTGTAACATGTTTTAAAGGGTTTACATTAATTCCAAGCCTTTGTATTTTGAGCTGTGCGACTCTCTCAGTCCTGTATTTATTTTTTAGTAAACATTGTGAAAATTCCATTGTAAATTTGAACCATTTCTTGCCAGCTCAAGTGACTGCTTAGTAACTGTGCATAGAGAAAGCCAATAAATGTGACTGCATTGAAGAATTACTGGGTGCCTGAAGTATGATTTTGCACGCAATGATGCAATAGGCTACTGATTCAGTAAGACAAATGTAAACGGTCTTGCAATTAGAATAGAAAGTCCCTAAGGGACAAGGCAAATGTTGTAAATGTACAGTAACGGGTAAAGCTTTTTGTCATTTATGTTCACAATCAAAGCAACTGCTTGATGTAACGCTGGCACTGAGGATACGACTTTTTAGATTTTGCCACTGATTTGCATAACCTTTTTAGGCTTCATTGAGGTGATTTTTTTAATGCGATTGTTGTTTTAGAAACCTGACACATTCCTATTTCCCCATGGCGACGCATCGACAGTTCGTAGAAAGCATGTAGGTTACTTAAAGCTATAAAACGCAGCCTACATAAGCACAGTTGTGCCTTATTGTCCAGCACAATATATAAATAAAGAGTGTCTACTCATTCTGCACTATAAGAGAACAAAGGAAGGTGTTGAAACTCTAGTTTGGACTTTGTTTTGTCGCCTTTTTAAAAAAAAAAAAAAACCGGAAAACGCCACAAGAGGAGGCCATTTCTCCATGAACTGGGCAAATCGCTTGATACTCGGCTCGCGCAAGAAAATGAGCACGTGCCGTAAGAAAACAGCTCATCCTGGTCCCTCTCAACCTGAAGCTTCACCGTGTGGTGCCAGAACTGTCCATATTATATTGTGTGATGCCAATTAATTGAATGCAGATGTGTGAGATGAGAATAAAATAAATATATTTGAACTGAATTAACATTTCAATTAGTGCTTTAGACTTAATATATAATATTGTATATTATATAACTATATTACACATTTAGTTAAATCAATATATTGGCCCTGAATATAGGGGCGAGTGGGGCACAACCTAACGCTTTTTGACTGTCTCAGTTTGTGTAAATCCATTTGGGGTTCAGAGTATTTCTTTTTTCCCACATTAATTGCACACACGTCTAGTACAATTATGTGGTTTTGTTTCATTAATACAGTGTATACTTTTTATTCTTTTTTACCCAGAAAGAATGGAAGTGAAATGTGACAACATGCCCTATATGTGGGGTACCTAGTAACGTGAGGGGCACGTTGCAAAAAAAAAAAAAATTAAAGTAAAATAATGGCATTTTTTATTCATTAAAAATAAACACATTTTTGAGTTTGACAACAAACACTGCGCTAAATACAGCTGTACAGCATAGTTAAAAACATAATAATAATAATGAATAATTTCTGAACATTGACTCTCAGTCATTAGTCATCCTTTTCTCATGGTTTCTCATAAAAGTATAGAATATAATATCATATTTCTAAGAGGGGCTCATTGTATCGCAGTATGACAACACACCCCACCTGCACAACTGGGATTTAAACCGCGGCTCGTGTCTTCTGCTGTTAGATCAGCATTAAAGAACCATCTCAACTGTTAAATAACAGATATAAGATTACAATAATATCAGATTTGTCTTATTTTAAATAAACACAAAAACAGAGAAATTTACTTTTGCTATGGTTAAATAAATGTTGAGTGATATCTTCCAAAGATTTTTTTAATTTTGGCGCATTTTTTCTCTCTAAATAATGTTGATATGGCAACTAGTAAATACACAAAGTTTCGTCATCCTGGCATGTGTGGAAAGTGTTAAACCATGTGTGTTACAACTAACCCCGTTTTAGGTTGTGCCCCTACATTTGAATAGGCCTACCTCTTAAATGGTATCTATTATGCCCATTTTTACTAGATGTAATTCGTCTCAGGTGTCCCCAGAACGTGTCTGTGAAGTTTCAGCTTAAAATACCTCATAGATCATTTATAAATCCATGTTGTAATATAAATACCAAGCGGCAACCTCCCCCAGTTTCTCTTGAAGCCAATACGGAAGTGACTTAAACTGAAATTCATCAACTGGCCGATAGGGACAGGCTCCAAAAGGGAGCAGAATCTTATTGAGCTCCCTGTTAAAATGTCCAACTTTACAGCAGAAAAAAAAAAAAAAAAAAAAAAAAAAAATTCATGTTTACAGCCTGGTACAAATTGTGGTTTTGGTCTATTTGGCTAATTTTGATCTTCATGACAACTGTGAGGGAGATGAACTCATTCATCTACATTATATAAAGCCTTAAAGTTCTGCATAATTAAGGGCGTGGTCACTTAAGTGACAGGTGGATTGCCGTTTGTCTGCTGTCTGTTAGTCATCTCCTCAGCTCCAGCCATGTCCCGCCTTTTGCCCATTATCAGTTATCTGGGAGTGACACACAGTGCCAGGATGGCAACGCCAACTTTGAGGCTTCAAAAACTTCAGAAACCTATGGGTGATGTCACGGACACTACACTACGTCCATTTTTTTACAGTCTATGGTAAATACCCAATTCTTACTACAGCAAAGAAAATGCTGTTTTCGTGCATGTGCCTTTAAATGCACATGAGCAGCTGCATGCCACTCCCTCTCCACACAGTTCCTGCCTCAATCGGATTCTCTGCCAAATACTAACAAGACATCTGCTCGGGTTTTGATTATCATCTATATCGCGATCACTCTCTCACGGATAGCATAGTTCTTCTTTCATCATTAAAGTTTACACGCGTTTTAAAGCTATATTAGTTTAAACTTCTAATGGATCGTTTTCTGAACGCACTTACCTGAAGATCACACGCACACAGACAACTGGCTGTGACCTCTATGGCTGTGACGTCAAGTCTCGTGAGTAACTTCTCTTTCACATTTTGTGTTGTGTTTAAACTGTCAAATACACACTTGGTTCTTGTTCACCATTGTCGCTTGCAAAAACCAAATTGTGGCGCCGTGCCGTGGGTGGAAACGTACGGATTAAGGGGCAGTAATATTATATTATAATAGATCCCCTTCCTATGTCAGAAGAGGAGAGAAATCTGAGTGGCTCGTTTTTTCACGTGCTTGCAGAGAGATGCTTACCAAAACAAATATACTGGGTTGTCTTTTTTCACATTTTCTGGATTGGTAGACCTTATTATAGCACTTAAACACGGAAAAAGTCAGATTTTCATGATATGTCCCCTTTAAGCAAACTAACCCTATAACAGGGGTTTACAAACCCTTAGGGGTCCTCCAGAAGGTTCTAAGGTGTCCCCAAAAATCATTCTAGCAGTTTAATTTCTAAATATTTCTCCACTTTCTTGCAGTATACATACTTTCTAGAATTGTATATGTTTGCTTTGTATCTTTCTAGTGGGTTTTTCTCACTATAGTCCCCTTTATCTCGCTCACTGGGGTTGTAAGGCAGTATTCTTAACGCAGTACGTAAGCTGCTTACATTTATTGTGAAAGTTGCTAAATAATTTTTAATTGAAAATGTTCTTCGGGTTTATACATCCAACATTAAGTATAGCCAATTTAGGTTTGGAAACAATATGTTGTATTTATAATGTCACACTTACTCTTTATCTACAGTTTAAATGTTTTTGTGGTTTTTTTTCATACATACAAATAGATGTATTTTAGGAAGGGGGTCCTTCATAAAAAGGTTCATCATATTCCTTGGCATCATAAAGTTTGAAAACCCTGCAGGTTATGTTCAGAGAGTGAGTTGCTATGGCTACTTACATACCCTGAAAGTTACCTCCGTTTTTGGAACTATACGTAAACAGATATAATTATTTAACTCACATATTGAGCATAATAATCCTTTAAAATTGTATTAATTCCAGTTCAAACATTATTAAAAATAAATAAATAAACTTAACGACTGGACTGTAGTCAAATGTGAGTGAGATGTCACTGAGACAATGTGAACAAAGCCCTCATGATCCATAAGAGATTAGACAAGAGCCATTGATAAGTGATTAAGCGCCAGACAAGATATGGCTGGAGAGTGTTAGTCAGAGGTAGACCCTCTGGCCCCTGAGGTTGGTGCACAGCATTGTTGAAGGTCATGGCAGTCTTTGAGGCTGAATGTGGGACAATGGGTCTTTCAGAGGCAGGAGACCAGAAATGACATGAGGCAACAGACCACCATCACTTTTGACAAAGTCTTTGTTCCAGTGACACTCTGAGATCCCCAATTTAATAAAAGCCCAGTTTAAAACTGCACTATGGACTTAAATTGGTACATGTTCAATTAGTATATTCTGGACATCCTTTAGAAGAGTTAATTCAGATGATTGAGCAGCACAGAAGGGGCCATCCTAAAGTTAATTCACTACATCAGGGTGCTTTCTCAGATCTGCAGCTATCAGACAGACTGAGCTGGCTCTTCTGCAAGACTGCTGTATATTTTATGGGGTTTCTTATCCAAATATAACTTTCTGTTACAAAACAGGGAATTGATTTTATGCATTTTAGAAGACACAAGAAGTGGATAGGGGAATTACATATCCTATAAAATATTAGATGTTGTTATGAAAAGGTTGCCAACTATTACTCCCATTATTAAACTACTTTTTTCATTACATGTTGCTCTGAGAACACATTAATATGCAAATTAGATACAGTGTAGATGCATTGCATTGAATGGGAAACCCCATTCCATTTTACCCACATATTGCAAACAGTAACATAACATAGTTGAGAATCATCTTTAAACAAAGTTTGGTTGTAAAAAAAAATCCTGAAACCTAAAAATATATTAGTGAAGTAGGGGAGATCCCATTGTTTTTGCCTATACATGTCATGTGTAACCCTAACCCTAATTTCATGTCATTTTTTTTTTTTTTTAAACAACTGAGTCCTGGTGTCCACTTTCGAGGACATAGCATAACATATGAATAAAATAAAATATATGAATAAAATATATGTTTTTGTTTCTTATGCTCTAAACAATGTAATGACATGAAAAAATACTACATTCAAAGAACTTTTTTTTTTCTTTTTTTCCTGGGTCTAAGGAGGTTAAAATTTGTTAATCTTTGTTATTGTACTTGATCCTGGAACAACATTCATTTCCGAATGTAGTCCTAACCCTGTCTCTACCCCTAAACCTAACCCTACCCATTATACATTCCATTGCCAAAAGTATTGGGACACCCCTCCAAATCATTGAATTCAGCTGTTCCAATCACTTCAATGGCCACAGGGGTATAGGCATGCAGACGCTTCTACAAACATTTGTGAAAGAATGGGTCGCTCTCAGGAGCTCAGTGAATTCAAGCGTGGTACCGTGATAGGTTGCCACCTGTGCAATAAGTCCATTCATGAAATATTCCACGGTCAACTGTTAGTGGTATTATAACAAAGTGGAAGCAATTGGGAACAACAGCAACTCAGCCACGAAGTGGTCGGCCACATTGGCCATCACAGAGCGGGGTCAGCGCATGCTGAGGCACAAAGTGCGCAGAAGTCACCAACTTTCTGCAGAGTCAATAGCTACAGACCTCCAAACTTCGTGTGGCCTTCAGATTAGCTCAAGAACAGAGCGTAGAGAGCTTCATGGAATGGGTTTCCATGGCCGAGTAGTTGCATCCAAACCTTATTCATCAAGTGCAATGCAAAGCGTAGGATGCAGTGATGTAAAGCACACCACCGCTGGACTCTAGAGCAGTGGAGACATGTTCTCTGGAGTGACGAATCACACTTCTCTATCTGGCGAGAATGGTACTTGGAGAATGGTACTTGCCTGACTGCATTGTGCCAAGTGTAAAGTTTAGTGGAGGGGGGATTATGGTGTGGGGTTGTTTTTCAGGGGTTGGACTTGGCTCCTTAGTTCCAGTGAAAGGAACTCTTAATGCTTCAGCATACCAAGACATTTTGGACAATTTCATGCTCTAACTTTGTTGGAACAGTTTGGGGATGGCCCCTTCCTGTTCTAACATTACTGCACACCAGTGCACAAAGCAAGGCTATAAATACATGGATGAGCGAGTTTGGTGTGGAGTCCTGACCTCAACCCGACAGAACACCATTGGGATGAATTAGAGCGGAGACTGCGAGCCAGGCCTTCTCGTCCAACATCAGTGCCTGACCTCATAAATGCGCTTCTAGATGAATGATCAAAAATTCCCATAAACACACTCCTAAACCTTGTGGAAAGCCTTCCCAGAATAGTTGAAGCTGTTATAGCTGCAAAGGGTGGGCCATTCCATATTAAACCCTACGGATTATGAATGGGATGTCATTAAAGTTCATGTGCATGTAAAGGCAGACGTCCCAAAACTTTTGGCAATAACATTGATGTAGAAACACCTAACTCTTGTTGTAAGCCTAAACTTGTCCCTCAAATCTGATTGGTTGATTGGAATGTTGTTCCAGGATCAACAAAGATGTTGTACTTTGTGAAATTACGGTCACCTATTCCCATTTGTGTTTTTTTAAGTTCTTCATAGAGTATTTTCTCCATAAATCCTTGCGAAGTTACAATGGATCATTTAACTTTCCACATGGAAAACATTAAGTACCAAAGATGAAGTTTAATCCACTCTGCTTTGGCAACAGGAACACTGTGCATATGATCTGAACGTTCCCATCATGTCCACAGTTCTCCTTTGGTACACAGAGTTTATTGCTTTGTAATCCATGTATTTGGCTATGAAGTAAACATTTAGTTGCACAACAGTTAACACAACGAGTTAATAAACTTGTGGAGGCCAGATTGAAAGTAATCAATTTCAATGCAAGAAATAAAGAGAAAATGAATAGATTTATGAAATTAATAGAAATTAATAATATTATATATATATATATATATATATATATATATATATATATATATATATATATATATATATATATATATATATACACACACACACCACCTAAAGGATTATTAGGAACACCTGTTCAATTTCTCATTAATGCAATTATCTAATCAACCAATCACATGGCAGTTGCTTCAATGCATTTAGGGGTGTGGTCCTGGTCAAGACAATCTCCTGAACTCCAAACTGAATGTCAGAATGGGAAAATTTTGAGCGTGGCATGGTTGTTGGTGCCAGACGGGCCGGTCTGAGTATTTCACAATCTGCTCAGTTACTGGGATTTTCACGCACAACCATTTCTAGGGTTTACAAAGAATGGTGTGAAAAGGGAAAAACATCCAGTATGCGGCAGTCCTGTGGGCGAAAATGCCTTGTTGATGCTAGAGGTCAGAGGAGAATGGGCCGACTGATTCAAGCTGATAGAAGAGCAACTTTGACTGAAATAACCACTCGTTACAACCGAGGTATGCAGCAAAGCATTTCTGAAGCCACAACACGCACAACCTTGAGGTGGATGGGCTACAACAGCAGAAGACCCCACCGGGTACCACTCATCTCCACTACAAATAGGAAAAAGAGGCTACAATTTGTACAAGCTCACCAAAATTGGACAGTTGAAGACTGGAAAAATGTTGCCTGGTCTGATGAGTCTCGATTTCTATTGAGACATTCAGATGGTAGAGTCAGAATTTGGCGTAAACAGAATGAGAACATGGATCCATCATGCCTTGTTACCACTGTGCAGGCTGGTGGTGGTGGTGTAATGGTGTGGGGGATGTTTTCTTGGCACACTTTAGGCCCCTTAGTGCCAATTGGGCATCGTTTAAATGCCACGGCCTACCTGAGCATTGTTTCTGACCATGTCCATCCCTTTATGACCAGCATGTACCCATTCTCTGATGGCTACTTCCAGCAGGATAATGCACCATGTCACAAAGCTCGAATCATTTCAAATTGGTTTCTTGAACATGACAATGAGTTCACTGTACTAAACTGGCCCCCACAGTCACCAGATCTCAACCCAATAGAGCATCTTTGGGATGTGGTGGAACAGGAGCTTCGTGCCCTGGATGTGCATCCCACAAATCTCCATCAACTGCAAGATGCTATCCTTTCAATATGGGCCAACATTTCTAAAGAATGCTTTCAGCACCTTGTTGAATCAACCATGTAGAATTAAGGCAGTTCTGAAGGCGAAAGGGGGTCAAACACAGTATTAGTATGGTGTTCCTAATAATCCTTTAGGTGAGTGTATAATGTATTTAACCTGAAAGTAAACCAAATACCAAGACATTTGGAAATTCATGTACATTTTCCACTTCAACATTTCACTTAAACTATTATGCTTATTTTTAAAGAAATTTTTACAGAAGCATTTTCACTATAGTGCTTTTAAACTTTTAGACCCTGCTGTACATATCTGACTTCTGTAATTTCTCACTAGATTAAATTAATCTGATTTAAGACTTTTGCCTCTGTGCCCTCTCTGAGCTACTATACTGATATCCTATTTTATAACATTGAGAATGGAAGAAGGATTTCTCTTCTTTGACCATGTGTGATTCACGACAGTATTAAATCCCACTGCAGATCTTTGAAGAATTGTCAAAGCACAAACTTTTCATGATAGATTCAAGAGTTTTATTTGTCACATACACAGTTATATACAGAATATACAACCGGCAGTGAAATGTAAACAGGTCCGCTCCATGGACAGTGCAAATTCACAGTTAAAAACACAAGGAGGAAATTATAATAGAAATAGGATAAAAAAGTACTATATATATATATATATATATATATATATATATATATATATATATATATATATATATATATATATATATATATATATATATATATATATATATATATATGTCTATATCTGTAGAATTATAAATAATCAAGTCAAGAGAAAAAAAAAAGTAACAAATAAGGATAAAGTGGAATAAAATAATTGAAGTAGACTTTGCAGTGAGTAAACTGTAGACTTATAAATATGTGGTTAACAAATGTATAAGAGTATAATGTGCAAACAGGTTTATGACAGGTTGTTACACAGTAACAACGAGAACAGAAAGTGCAGTGCAATGTCAGTGTATCGATGTTTATCCTGACGTGAAGTCACGTGATGTTAAGTTCAGGAGTCTGATGGCCTGGGGAAGAAGCTCCTCCTGAGTCTCTCAGTTTTGGCCATCAGGCTTGGAAGCGCTTACCAGATGGTAGCAGCGTGAAATGAGGGTTTGCAGGGTGATTAGAGTCCTTGATGATCTTGGTAGCTCTACCTTTGCAGCGTTTGGTGTAGACGTCCTGCAGAGACGGGAGAGCTGACCCTGAGATACGCCGGATAAGCGCATCGACTCTTTGCAGGGCTTTGCGGTCATGACTGGTGCTGTTCCCATACCACGCTGTGATGCACTGAGTTAAAACACTTTCTATCGCCCCTAAATAGAAAGTTTTCAGGATAGCTGGTGAAAGCCTGAATTTCCTCAGCTGGCGCAGGTGGTACAGTCTTTGCCTGGCTTTTTCACCTGTGTCTGAATGTGAGCAGTCCAGGTCAGGTCCTCGGAGATGTTTACTCCCAGGTACTTGAAGCTGCTCACTCTCTCTACTGGTGACCCGCTGATCATGAGGGGGAGTATGTCCGTTGCTGTCTCTTCCTGAAGTCCACAATCATTTCTTTGGTCTTGCCAACATTCAGAGAGAGACAGTTGTCCTGGCACCATGATGTTAGATGCTCCACCTCGTCCAAGTATGCCGCCTCATTGTTGTTGGAAATGAGGCCCAGGACAACAGTATCATCAGCAAATTTGATGATAGAGGTGGAGCTGTGTGTGGACAAACAGTCATGCGTGTGTAGAGAGAGTAGAGCAGGGGGCTCAGGACACAGCCCTGTGGAGCTCCCACACTCAGGGTGATGGAGGTGGAGGTGGACTGGCCTATTCTCACCACCTGAGGCCTGCCAGTGAGGAAGTCCTCAATCCAGTGGCAGAGAGAAGGATTCAGGCCGAGATCCAGGAGTTTGGAGGTTAGCTTGGTGGGAACTATGGTGTTAAAGGCTGAGCTATAGTCAATAAATAGCAGTCTTACGTAGTTCCCACTTTTGCTGTCGATGTGAGTGAGGAGGAGTGGAGGACATGAGAGATGGCATCTTCAGTCGATCTATTGGGACGATAGGCAAACTGAAGAGGGTCCAAAGTGTCAGGAATGAAGGCGCAAATGGTGTTTTTAATGAGTCTCTCAAAGACCTTCATGACTATAGACGTGAGAGCCACTGGACGATAGTCATTTAGGCAAGAGGGTTTACTGTTCTTAGGGACAGGGATGATGGTGGATTTTTTGAAGGAGGTGGGGACCACAGATGTAGCGAGGGACTCATTAAAGATAGATGTAAGCAACCCGGTGAGCTGATCAGCACAGCACCGCAGAACACGACCTGAAATACCATCCGGCCCGGCAGCTTTCCTAACGTCCACACGCTTGAGTGCTCTCCGAAATTCATCCTCCGAGACAGAGATCACGTGATTGTTGCTGCTCTGAGTAATTTCCTCTAACGCGCCACTTGGCGGAGTCGCGTTGCCGCGTTACAGTCAAAGCGAGCATAGAAAGAGTTAGAAAGAGCATAGAAACTCGTTCACGAGCAACGGATCAACGCTTGCCTCTGCAGAGGATTTAGATCCAAAGGAGCAGATGGACCTCAGACCTTGCCACATGCGCCGCGAGTCGTTGAGTTGGAAATGAGACTCCACTCGGTCTTTATAACGGAGTTTTGCGGCTTTAACTGCTCGTCTGAGAGCATAGCAGGACGATCTGTATTCATTCATAAAACTGAAGAGGGTCCAAAGTGTCAGGAATGAAGGCGCAAATGGTGTTTTTAATGAGTCTCTCAAAGACCTTCATGACTATAGACGCGAGAGCCACTGGACGATAGTCATTTAGGCAATAAATGACTATCGTCATTGATAGTTTGAAAGGCCTGTCTCCTCTCCTCAGATTTGCTCTTTGCCATTTAACCCAAGGCATCGCTAACATCTGCTCAATATTATTCATTTATATTATTGCTAACCAGTAGCTTATGTGGATTAAATTTTCCAAAACATCAATAAATTATGCCCTATGGTAAGCTATAGATAGATACACATGTACATTAATTTCTAAGAATGTATGTAAGAATTATATTACTCATTGTTTTGAAAAAATGTAATTGTATTTATAAATTTAAACTCCTTATAATATTTTTTTTTTTTTCTGCTTTATGGTTTTGGCATTTATACGGTTCTATAGCCACGAAACCTGATTTCGCCAAGTACAACATGTTCCTGGATCAACATCTTTATTGATCCTGGAACAACATTTCATTCAACCAATCAGATTTGAGGGACACGTTTACAGTTTATGTCAAGTTTAGGCTTACAATCATGGTTTGATGCTTCTACATCAGTGTTATTCACCTATCGTCACCTATTGATTTAAGGAATAACTTGTGGGTTTTAGGTTTAGGAGTGGGGATATGGTTAGGATGAAATTTCATCAGGAATGTTGTTCCAGGAAAATGGACAATGCAAAATAGCCAGTGAATGGCATTGTAATTTCCCTGCAAGATCCCAGTGTGTTTATTTCTTGGCAAGCATTTTAATGGTGTTTATTTTCCAAAGGTTTACACAAATAGAGATGGATGACAATTTCATCACATTATTTTATTCACTTGCTTATTTCTGTGGAATAGCAGTCCACGGGCACATTTTTAAAGAGAGTTTGTTCAAAAGGGATTCACTGAAAAGAACTGAATCATTAGTCATTCGTTCGGGAATCGGACCATGCGCTGTGTATTTTTGATTCGCTAAAAAAAAAACAGTCTCCTTTGTTCTGTAAATGGACGACTGTCTCTTTCACACTGTAGATTCAGCTGCGGTGGTATTAATAATATTAAGCATTTTTAATGATTATAAAAGAACATTCTGTTTAGTATAATTTTTGGATTGAATGTTGTATCTCATTCTCATTGTATTTCATGGTAACTTCCCATAGGCTAGCTTGATTAGAAAAATATTAAATATTAAATTAAATATTTAACAGGAAAGTCAAATGCAATCTGATCTATCAGATTGATTTATGTATTACATTAATGCTGCAGTGGAAAGTGGCCAAATTATTTGGGGATGTTGCCTATTTTATATGTGTGAATATATATATGCTTGTTCTCCAGAGGTAAATGCACCGCAGGCTGTATTTACAATTGCAATTTTCTTCTAAACAGTTACATATGGGCAGCCTATAATGGGCCTATTACCCTGAGCTTAACCTCCTCTGCTGGAGACACCATTCGAGGATTGGGAATGTTTGTGTGCCTCTTTCCAGCATGGAAACTGTATACTGTCCACAAAGTGGAAAATGGGAAGTTAAATCAATATGTATCAGAGTTGCAGTTGCACAGAATTTGTTGCACACTCTTGTTATAAACCTTGTGGTTCAGAATAGCTTTCTGTGATCCACAGAGATGCCTTCATCTCAGTTCTCAAGTTCAACTCAGTAAATAACCACTTAAAGCCACAATATGTAATTTTTCGTCGCTAGAGGTCGCGTATTCAAAAACAAAGGCGTAGCTTGATGATGCCTTGATTTCACTGAGCTTTTATTATGCCGCAGACGAGCGCTTCCGCTTCTTCCGCTCATGCGTATGTGCGGTAACGCAGCGCTGTTTTATCATATTACACACATTTGAGTGTGTTGAAAGTTATGTTATAATGCTGCTCTGTGCATTCGCTCGGCGGCTACCGTGAGACACTTGTTGCACACTGCAGTGAGCTAGATCGATATTAGGCATGGTAAAACATGGTACTCGCAGTAAATCAAGAAAACGAGATTTAAACAATAAGATTAACTGTGTTGAGCTATTTAACGATTCATTTTCTGTGGATGAATGTATCCAAACAGTTGCTCACCTGTCTAATAAAACACATTATATATTAAAGCGTCTTTGGTGTTTCCATGGTTTCTACTAAATTAAACCGGAAATGAACGTGGGTACGATGTCCTTGATAGGCGGCACACGGTCCGTGTCCTGGTTAAAATTGGTTATTTCTCTGGATTTAAACATTCTTGGAAACATTGGGATAACGCAAGTACACAAGTCAACACAATATATAACATTGTTCTAGTGGTTTTTGGACATTTTATTCCAAAAATCTTACATATCGTGCCTTTGAGTGTAAATGACAAAATTCTTGCTTTGGGTGAACTATACCAAAATCCTCTGGAAACATATTGTTATAATGAATTTGTTCATTATAATATACTTAATAATAATAATAATTTTTAGTCTGCATGTAAAATGACCACCAGTAAGATGGCTGTGTGAAATGAAAGGGATTTGCTTTTTTATTATGGATTAACTGTCTTCCTGCTTGCCCTCAGGGTGACTTAGTATGGGAGACAACATCCTGGAAACATTTTTTTTTCACTCAGCAAAGCAAATTACTTTGTTGTCCTTGAGATTCCTTGTTAATGAAATTTAGATCATAAAAATATTTAATCTAAACCACTGAAAATACATTGAAACTGACAACTTTATAAAATGCAATTATTTATTCAAATGGTAGAAAAGTGTTCAAATAAGCAAATACAAAATATTTCAACCTGAGTATAAGAGCAAAGTAAATACAGTGCATCTAAAAGGATCTAAAAATGTATGTATATAAATGTGTATCATAACAAAAGGGCTCCTCCTTCCCCCAAAGTCACAAAATCCATTATCAATTATAGACAAAATGCGCTTAAAAAAGCAACAGTTTCTACCTATTAAATAAAACGAAAAAAATGCACTGAATGATAGAACGCTGAACTAAATACACATTTGTATGATATACACATAAACAGAACCACATACATTTCTGGAATTACATACATTTTCTGCTACATTGCTGCATGCTCCGTCCATCACTCATTCTCCATGCAGATAAACCTCTACAGTTCAGGACCGTGTGACATATGTCCGCCTTCATGGGGGTCACCTGAAGTGCTGGTGTGGACATTAATATAGTCCATTTTTTAGAGGGAAAACATCATGACAACAAAATATGAACAAATGAAAATGTATTGAACAAGTGTCCTGAGTAGTAATCTTGTGTGAAAGAACAATAGTAATGACATCAGTACCAGTCAGAACTGAAAGTTTGTGCTTTTAAAACTGGTGCCTTTTTATAGACCATAACAAAACCAATTTTGGTTTTTATCACTTAAAAATCATTTTTATTTTTTTCTGTTACTTTATGAAACAGTAGTACATTTTGAAATATGACTATTTCAATTCCAATGTCAAAGAAATAATAAAAAGAAATGAATGAAAATATGTCCAATTAAATAAACACTATGCCAAATGATGAGCAATGAAATTTGATTAACTGGCACCAAAACCCTTCATATTGTCCAAAGCATAATGTTGAATACATCTTCAACAGTAAAATACAGTGGAAAGTGAACATTTGTCAAGCTGTCTGTGTGTGTAGACAGTACCAGACACAACACATGAACACAGTGAAATCCTTTGGGATTCAGCTTTCTCCACCATTGTCTGTAAACGCAAAGCATCACATCACTGAGGTACTGAGATCTGTAGCTGCAGTTTAACACTGAGCCATTGTGAACATCCTTGGTTGCACACAGTGTCAATGCAAGTTAGTCAATTTGGTGATGTTCATTTTTGCATTTGTTTTAGCCACAAAAAAGGAAATATGTGGCTGGTCAGTTCCCCCACCATTTAAGCCAGCGGGAATGAGTACAGGTGAAGTAGGTCAGCATGTTGGACCTTTGACCATCCATTTCACGAGTAATAAATAGCCATGAATCTTGACTGAAGTCTCTTGGTGTCGACTCTGAAGTAGAGTGGACCTGCGTTTTCCTCCGTTGCCCTCTAGTGGATCCTCTGTGTTTTTGCTCAGGTTCCAGCCACTACTTCACCAGTTTGAGTCTTTCAATGTGATGGCAAAGTTTGAGAGCAGGACCAAGTTTCAGCCCCATGTACTTCATGATCATGTCACTCCGTAAAAGCATCAAGGCCTTGCCATCAATCTCCTGTGGAAAACAATCAATCCATTATGTGTACTATATAATATAAAACATGAAAAAGCTATGCAAGCAGGGTTTGACATTAATACCCAACCAACCCACCGAGTCACACAGTCACTCCTACTAGCCACTTTGGCAGGTTGAATTTTATATTATATATATATATATATATATATATATATATATATATATATATATATATATATATATATATATATATATATATATATATATATATATATATATATATATATATTTTTTTCTCAATTGTAGTCTTTTAAAGAGGCCCAATACTTATTTTCCACAGAATACACAATACTAGCTGTGCTTTCTCGCTCTCTCATCTCTCCGACAGCGAGTTAACACACAAACCCGCCTCCCCCCACTCACTCCTTCCATTTGCTCTGGATGAATATTGTTGGTGTTACAGGGCTTGAATTTCAGTGTTGGATTGCACGAATTGTGCATATTTTTACTTGTTCCCTCAGATTTTGTGCTCACACTCAAAGTACGCGTACGTAAAGCCACCTCCCAGTACTAAATTGAGTTATTTTTCACTGCTTATTGCGCTTAAAGAGTCAAATACACACAAAATAATGTCAAAAGGCCAGTGTTGACGAGTATTCACGTAAATGCAGTCAGTTATGTTTAAAGTGAACGTAAACAGAACGTAAAGAAAACGCATGTGTAACAGTATAATGGATCTGTGAGTCAGGTCTGAAAGTGACTAATATACCTGCTGCCAAATGATGAGATAATATTAAAAATATATATAAATGGCAGTTTTTCCCATGGTATTGATGTCAAAATTGTGGCCAGTGAAAATGCTGAGTGGTTAGCAACTTTGGAAAACCACTAGCCACAGTGGCTAGTGAGCAAAAAAATTAAGCCCTGCAACCATGTCTTAATTTAAAACAAGTATAAAACATAAGAAAAGCGTAACTCACGTGTTTCCTGAAGAGCTCTGCGTGTGGGCCCAGTGCCTGTGGGTCGGCATCACGCACAAATTGCATTACTTCCTCTATACTCCAGGATGACGGACACTTCTTGGACGTTTTGGAGGGATCCTTCTCGGCTGCTTGATGATCAGGACCAGTGGTTGAGCTAGCAGCTAGCAAACAACACAAATTAAGATAAATATCCATAAGATGGCAAAACAATAGCACACTAACAGAAAAAAATATATAATCCCAGTTATGGGTAATGAATATGGCAACAACCAAAATGGTTTTTACTTGCTCATATGGATTTATTTGGATGATAATAATTGAGACTAGGGGCACGCATGACAAAATGGGTAACACTTTATAATAAATAATCATGTATTAATACTTCAACATGAAGTGATGATTAGTTAATGCAGGAACTAAAGTTGTTCATTACAAAACTGCAGAATTTTAAAATATTATTCACATTTCTAATAGAATCCACAATTGAAAATATGACATGCTAGGTCAAAAAAAAACAAACAAAAAAAACACAATTGACTAATTCATATATTTTTTGGGAAACCGAACATTATGTTTTCCTGAATGGGAGTGGCGGTCTAGAATTAGTGCCTCCTCGATGGTCCTGCTTTCAGTCGCTTTAATATGGAAAATAAAACTGAACCCCAAACATCACTCCTACTCTGGGATGCCATTTAAATAAATATGGCCCCCTGAGCCGCTAACAGGCTTTAATCCATATCAAAGCCTATTGTGCCATTTGACATTTGATTAGAGAAAATACATCTGGTCCTCACACAAGCACTCTGTGCGGAACTGATACGGGTGTTTATCCCACGATAGAAATAGATCCAAGTCTCCGAAGAGCAGCGGTGATCGCGCAAGCCAAGCTGCCAGAGCGAAAGCATTCTGAGGGAGTTGAACAATGAAACTCTTCTGCTTTTAGGGCTCAAACACAAAAGTAGTGCCAACAAGCACAGACACGAAAAGCTCAAAACCCCAAAAAGACTTCCAATGATTTGATAAATTAGTAACTCATATTTATCATTAATAAATCAAAAACATAAGCTATATACAGATCAGTAGTTTAAAGTTTTGTGACATTTCTAACTGCATGAAATAATGATCTGTTAAGCATTATATAAATGTCACCACAATAAATCACGATCTCTCTTTTTTTCTTTTTTTTTTTTCCTGTGCCCTCGTAATCTTTATTCAGAATAGCTTCCCCTCCCTCCTGCAACAACATCTCTTTACTGGCATGAGCGTGGGACTAGCTGTCAAATCACACAAGATCGCAGCAATAGCCATCCAATCAACTGTGCATAATGATTGGTTTAGAATTATATAAGTTTTATTATAAATACACTATATTGATAAAAGTTTTGGAACGCCTGCCTTTACATGCACTTTAATGACATTCCAGTCTTAATCCTTAGGGGTTAATATGGAGTTGGCCCAACCTTTGCAGCTATAACAGCTTAAACTCCTCTAGGAAGGCTTTCCACAAGGTTTACGAGTGTGTTTATGGAAAAAAATTTTACCATTCTTCTAGAAGCACATTGGTGAGTTCAGGCACTGATATTGGACGAGAAGGCCTGGCTCGCAGTTTCCGCTCTAATTCATTCCAAAGGTGTTCTATCGGGTTGAGGTCAGGACAGTCAAGTTCCTCCACACCAAACTCACTCATCCATGTCTTTATGGGCCTTGCTTTGTGCACTGGTGCGCAGTCATGTTAGAACAGGAAGGGGCCATCGCTAAACTGTTACCACAAAGTTGGGAGCATGAAATTGTCCAAAATGTCTTGGTATGCTGAAGCATTAACAGTTCCTTTCACTGGAACTAAGGGGCCAAGCACAACCCCTGAAAAACAACCCCACACCATAATCCCCCCTCCACCAAACTTTACACTTGGCACAATGCAGTCAGGCAAATACCGTTCTCCTGGCAACCGCCAAACCCAGACTCGTCCATCGGATTGCCAGATAGAGAAGTGTGATTTGTCACTCCAGAGAACACGTCTCCACTGCTCTAGAGTCCAGTGGCGGTGTGCTTTACATCACTGCATCCGACGCTTTGCATTGCACTTGGTGATGTAAGGCTTGGATGCAGCTACTCGTCCATGGAAACCCATTCCATGAAGTGCTCTACGCTCTGTTCTTGAGCTAATCTGAAGGCCACACGAAGTTTGAGGGTCTGTAGCCATTGACTCTGCAGCTATTGATTCTGCAGAAAGTTGGCGACTTCTGTGCACTGTGCACCTCAGCATGCGCTGACCCCGCTTTATGATTTTACATGGTCTACCACTTCGTGGCTGAGTTGCTGTTGTTCCCAATTGCTTCCACTTTGTTATAATATTACTAACAGCTGACAGTGGAATATTTCATGAATGGACTTATTGCACAGGTGGCAAACTATCACGGTACCACGCTTGAATTCACTGAGCTCCTGAGAGCGACCCATTCTTTCACAAATGTTTGTAGAAGCTTCTGCATGCCTAGGTGCTTAATTTTATACCTCTGTGGCCATGGAAGGGATTGGAACAATTGAATTCAGTGATTTGGAGGGGTCTCTCAATTTTTGGCAATATAATGCTTATTATGAAAGAGTGAGTACAAAGTGTTACCTATAAATCTGAGTGCACTAGGGCTGTTTAAAATAAATAAATAGGTTTGGTCATTTCCAAGCAATTTTACATGTTATTAATAGTGTGTGTGAAGGTGTTTAAACAAAGCGTTCTTACATAGCCTACCTTCCACTCGTCTGTGTGTGCGTGCAGGCCCCAGCTCAGAGGGGTTGGAGGAGAGTCTGCGGAGGGGTGGGGGGTGAGAGGGGTAGTGTGCGCTGCTTCCGGCCGGGGGGTGATACTCAGATGTGCTCCGTAGTGTGGGGGGCCGGGGGGCGACCGTATTGGAGGCAGAGTCCATTGACTCTTCTGAGAACTGCTGTTCTGTGGTGGTACCATTTTCAGCATGGGCAATGGTTTCTGTCACAAAGAGTGAAATGTTTTAATTAGTACCTAAGGTCATGAATGTCATTATTTGGTAATACATGGTTTGAAATGCATACATGTATACACTACAGGTATACATACACATAGGTTATTTTTTTTAAAGACTTGTGTGCTCACCATAGCTGCATTTATTTGATCAAACATACAGTTTAAATATTGTGAAATAGTACAATTTTTTTTATACATTTTAAAATGCAATTTATGTAATGGCAAAGATTAATTTTCAGCAGCCATTACTCCAGTGTTCAGTGTCACATGATCCTTCAGAAATCATTTTAATATTGAATATTGAGGTCAGAAACTGTGAAACATGAAAAACAACTGCATTTTTTAATTGAAACATGTAACGATGTAAAAAGCTTTACTGTCACTTTACCAATTTAATGCATCCTTGCTAAATAAATTAATATATTTCATAATTTATTGACACCCCCACCCAAAAAATAAAATAAAATAAAAAAAATAAAATAAAAATACACAAGAGGGTAGTTTGCTACAAATCAAAGGTTGACGAATTCATGTTTCTGATGATCTTTTAATATCTACACCTAAAGGTTTAAAATTAGTTTTGAGAAATATTAAATTGTGCCTGCATATGAATTTCTTGACAAAACAAATTTCACACAATTAAATAGATGAATATACCATTTAAAAAGCATCCCAGGATGTACTTAATGAAGCTGTGGCTACTTTCTACTTTCATAAAGCTGAAATATAAGATAGTTGAACATTTTTGGTCACTACATAAATCCTATATTCCCATTTCATAGTTTTTCTGACTTCAAAATGTGGAAAATAGTCATAATAAAGAATGACTACTTGTCCACACTTTTGGAAGTATATAAACAATTACAGGGTCATAGAAGGTTTTACTTACACGCTCGAGACTACAAGTCTACACACCTACAGTATTTAACTAACACAAAAAATACATGTAGTACAGGATTCTTGTTCTGCATGAAAGGAAATCTGATGTAACAAGTAGTAACATGTCTCAGAGTTTATAATTGTCCTCTAATACACATGTACAAAAACTACAAAGCTATTTTATAATGCTGCTGAACACTTGAAAATTAACTTTATCTTCAATTTGTGGCAATGAGCTTTATCTACAAGACATTTAATGAGAGCTGAACACACAACACCCATGTCTGTCAAATTATAAAAATCACCCACAGCAGTAAAAAATAACCCATACTGGCAGGTTATTCTCACCCTACTAAAAATCACACACTTAATTAGTTACAATGTAGACGAATTAATTAGGAGTCTGTCTGCATTATTAATAGTTTTATTTTTTGCGGTTAATAAGAAAATGAACAGAGGCGTGTAACTCCACCTAAAGAAAACCCCGTCCTCCATTCACCTCAAGTTCGACCAATCAGAACTGGCCAGGACCTGCTGCAGCCAGTGAGGCATAAACACTCAATCGATAGCATTCACTCGCAGATACGAACAAGCAAAAACACGGATTGTACCGTCAGAGGGCAGAGCTTCTGTTCTCTGTAGTTTTGGTGACAGGGCAGCGGCGTAGGCAGCTGAATCTCGGTTGAAACGTCTGGTACCTCGTGCTACGGACAGAGCTTCTGATGTCTCCTCTTTCACTGCAACAGAGGAAAAGTGCAGCTATAGATCACTTCTGGAAGACCACAGAATTTAACAAATCACAAGTTGGATTTAAAAATAAAATATATATAAATAAAATATAAATAAATATATATATATATATATATATATATATATATATATATATATATATATATATATATATATATATATATATATATATATATATATATATATATAAAAATGCTTTTCGAATATTCTCTTTCATGCTGTGTAATATAGCCAATTGTGAGTGTACAAAGTTAAATCCAGTCCATTTTTTATGTGCATTCGTGGTTCAAGTGCTACATAAGTCATAGGGTCTTGGACCACTCCAATGAATGCTCAATTTAAAAAAAAAAAAAAAAAAAAAAATTCAGGTCAAAATGACACAAGGGAAGGATGAGGGTTAAAGATCAAACTGACCAACACAAAGTTATTGTCTCCATAAGAAAGAATCGATTCAGAACTGCTGCGTTGAGTCGTCAGCAACTCTGCTCTCACTTCCGTAACTTATCTATGTAGGTTTGTAACAAATTTGCATAATGCCAGCCCACTGACACGCCCTGAGGCCTCGAAGAGTTTGGTTTGCGTTACGACGTTGTTTTCTTTGCTGCGAATCCACTTTGCATGCACTTCTAAAGGATGAGGACTCGGTCTGGAATTCATACGGTAAAACCGATTGTTACGGTTCAAATCACTGTAGTGTGTATACACGTGTAATTCAGATATGGTAATGGCCGTTTGGTTTCCGACACATGCTGTAAGTGGTAGACCAAATCACAACAGACTGGGCCATCTGACCAATCAGAGTAGAGTAGACTCTCAGAAAGGAGGGGTTTAGAGAAACTGAATCCTTGATCGAACAGTTTCAGACACTGAGGAAAGACGTGATGATGCAGTGTATAATATGAGAAAATTTCCACGTTTTTTCGACCTTAGATGCTTGTAAAACTTTTAGGAGACTTCCCAAACAAAATAAGAAAAGGTTTAAAATAGCATAATAGGGAGACTAAGTTTTTCATTGAACATTTATATTTTATTTTAGCTTTAAATTACTGTATCATTTTAGTTTCAGTTACACTTCAGTACACATACCTGATTTGCTCCTTTCATACGGTGTGTGTGCGTTAGTGGCTAGTGGACTGAACGGCTGGCTGCTGAACAGGTTATCACACTGCAGATGGTGACACAGAGTTTCTAGAAAGCGCAGAACGAACGATGCACTGGACGCAGTGGGGAGCTTGACGTAGTGGATTCCTCCTTCAGAACGAACTGAATGAAAGTAGATTCGGTGCAAAATTAAAAACACTATTAATCTTAAACAGGTCACACAGAATGCATGTATAATTTAGTATGCTTCTCATGAATATATCACTTGTGCTATAAAAAAAACCCTAGTCCCAAGCCTCCAAATGCTTATATTTTCTAAACAGCATTTATGAATTGTTTGGGTGTGTGTGTGTGTGTGTGTGTGAAGGGGGGCTTGATCTGGCTAAATGGGTGCCGATTAAGGGGCCATGGCGTCGCAGCAGATGGCTCTACAGTCCTAGCGTGGGCCCCACCCCCTGCACACGCACAAATATAGACGCGCATACTTCCCCTTGGGACACCCCAATCAAATGATCCAAACCAGGTTACACACACAGATGTCATCCCTTATTACTCGCAGTCTGATGACATCAGCTGTGCACACACACGCTTCTCTTTAAACATACACACACCCTTCTCTTTTCAGGTCAATCACACACCCATGCTTTTAATTTTTCCTTTATTGTAAAAAAACACATGTTGACAGTCTTAAAATAACACTCAACTGTACTTATTAAAATAGAGCTTAAGTCTTACATCAATATGTCATTCAGCTCTTTTAAAACACTTTAGATTGTGGATGATTCTTCCAGTTGGGGCACTTTTGTCTCCCTTAGGTTGCAAAATTCACTTTCTTCAAACTGTTTCATCTTTGTTAAAACTTGCATCACGTCAAGTAGATTTTAGTACTAAGTGCGATTATGTTATATTATGATATTTCAGTTTACAGAGAAAATGTCAGACTAAACCTAAACCCGAAAGTTATATGTAGTTTTATACACTACCAGTCAAAAGTTGTGGAGATATTATTTTTAATGTTTTTAAAGAAGTCTTTTCTGCTCACCAAGGCTGCATTTATGTTATTAAAAATACAAAAAAGCTGTAATATTGTGAAATACTATTAAAATGTAAAAAAAGAAATGTTTTCTATTTGAATTTTATTTTGAAAGCGTCATTTATTCCTGTGATGACAGCTGAATTTCCAGCATCATTACTCCAGTCTTCAGTGTCACATGATCCTTCAGAAATCATTCTAATATGATGATTTGCTGCTCAAGAAACATTTATGATTTTTATATCATATTAGGAACATTTCTTTTAGGATTCTTTGATGAACAAAGTTCAAAGGAACAGTATTTATCTGAAATGGAAAGCTTTTGTAACATTGTACTACCGTTCAAAAGTTGGGTCGGTAAGATAATTTTTTAAATATGTATATTCAAATAGAAAGAAGTTATTTGAAATTGTAAACATATTTCACAATAATCTGTTTTTACTATATTTTGGATCAAATAAATCCAGGCGAGACAGAAGAGTCTTCTTACAAAAACATTAAAAACAGTAATGTTTCCAAACATACATATATACACATACTGCACATTTCACCTTTTAATATTCTCAAGAAATCACCCTTTAATGAAACGCAGATCACACAAACTCTAAAGCAGATCCAAACTAACCTCTGATGATTTCCCCACCATCAGACTGAGACTGCAGGAACCCGAACAGAGCTTTGGGCTGAAATGCACAATCCACGCAGGCTTGGACGGAGTGCTGGAGAACCGTGTTCACAGGGCCTGGGCCGAAATGATCAGGCAGCTGCAACAACAGCTTACGGTCCAGATGCGGCCCCGAATCTCCGTGTTTATTCACGTACACACAAACTAGAAGACGTGAGAATGGATGGTCAGGTGAAGAAGCGAACAACACAATCCAAAACCATCAGAATATTGCAGAGTACATTAGTACCAAAGTGTTACTTCTACACTTCTGTGTAAAGTGTCAGAGCTTGTTTATGAGGTTTGCTTCAAGCAAAAACATGACAACTTAGATTTGCTTTTAGAGTACATTTGACTATATTGAAAAGCAGAGAAATAAAAGCCTACCCGTGGACACAACTCCTGAGTCTCTTGTTGTCTGTAGGCTAGACAGTCTCCCATCTGACACTGAGGAAGACAACGTGGGGCTTGAAAGTGAATGAGGAACCTTTGGTTTCCTCTGTAAAAGGCGGAAGACAGAGAGCAAGAGATGAAAAAAAAAAAAAAAAAGCAGTGCACTCACAAAACAACCCCACTATCATTTGCCCACCTAAATCTCAAAACAATGGCAGAAGGCCTTATCTTGATTGCGAATCCAGCATGTTTAATGTACCGTTCATGGGGAAGGATTATAGAAGTGTTAATGTTTAATTTAGATAAATCACTCATGACATACGACCCACCCTCAAATCAAACAAAAGCTGCATAATGATCAGTTACCAGGGCAAGTTTCTCATTTTTCCCCTGCTTTATTTTTTATACTATTAAAATCCCATTATGTTGGCTACCAATGACATCAGATTCAATCAGAAAAAATAACCATCAAAATATCTCATTTTGTGTTCCTTAGTGAAACCCCCACAAAAATCATACAGGTTTGAGTTAATAACCGCTATTATTTTAGTATTTTAATTATTATCATTATAGTATTTGTTAATATTTTTAATTAGCTTTTATTTTACATTTTCATTTGTTATGCGCTTTTTTAATATTTTATTCATCTTTAATTTATTCTTCTTTCAGTTTTAGTTTAGGTAATTTTAGCAATTCAACAAACATTTTTTCCATTTCTAATTTTCCATTTAAGCTCTTAATCATCTAGTATTTATATTGCATTATATACATCTCCATTCAGTTTATTACACTTCAACATGGGCTCTCGCATGAGTCCATGCTTAATGCCATCTGTCTTTATCTTGTACAATTCTCATTAAAACTTGTTACAAAACTTGTTAATGACATTTTTCATTTTTGGGTGGACTATCCCTTTAAGATTGTAACTGTAAACAATCCCCGGTTAAACTCATTAACTGACCCATTCGACCAGAAAAAAAAGCAGTTGTACCTTGCTGCCGGGTTTGGGTCCTCTCTTTTTATATGGTTTGGGTGTGAGCTGTGAGCTCATGGGACTCTTGGCTGCATTCAACTGCGTTTGGCCGTTCTGTGACGTGGTGGCTGCAGCTGCCGCGGCCTCGGCTGCTGCTTTCAGCATTGCGATGGTCTGGCTCTTAGGTCTCCTCCCTCGTACCCCCTTGCGCACTGGCAAAGGGGGCAGAGGGTGCGGCAGACAGTACGGGGACTGCATTGGGCGCCAAGAATGACTGGACCGGCCCAATGCCGGAATAAGATTCTTTGGGAAATTGACTAAAGGTGGGGAGGGGGAAGAAAAAGGTTATTTAAAAAGTATTATGATATTATACAAAAATATTTAAATAATGTCATGCCAATTAAAGATGTTAAGCCAATTATAACTTGGCTGTTATAAAATAATAAAAAAATCTATTTCCATGATATTACAGCATTTTTTGGACATTATAAAAAAATTCCATTAAAGTGCTTCTGTATAATGTAAACTAAATATAACTGGTATATAAAATGTTTATCATATCATACTATGGTTTATATTAAAGTAATACAATACCATCACTGTACCACAGACCCACCAAAATACTTTAACATGGGTATTGTTTAATACTAAAATCAACTGGTTATTCATCACTAGCATCAACTGGTTACCACAATATAGTACAACCCACAAGATGACTATAAACCAATGTTTTACATTAGTTTTCACAGAGCCCTATTGCCACAATATCCGCAAGTTAAATGAGACACTGACATTCAACATGAAATGATTAGCTCTTACTGCAATAATTTCACCCATCTGTGTCTCACAAAGCAAAGCGTCGCCATTTGCTATCACAATATGCAATGAATTAATTAGACAACCCCCCCACCCCAACACAAACCTACAGGCATTCATACTATATTTATAAAAATACAAAAAAATAGTCAAATAAATCCATTTTTAAAAATGTGATATGTATATATAAATAAAATATATATATATAAAAAATAAAAAAAAGACACTTCTACAGTTTGAATGAGGCGAGCCACAAACTTTGATCTTTTCCTTTTGAATTTGACTGTTTCTTCATACTGCTGAATTCTCTTCCTCAGAGGCCATTTTACATATTAGAAGCATCACATTACAGCCCTGAAAGTGGCTGTTTAAATACGGGGAGCGCAAAAATTGAGTTGTCTAGAGCGAGGAGAGACAGTTTCAGCTGGCTATTGTGCCCCACAGGAGGCATGTGCTTTTCAGCACCCTATTGTTTTGTGGGCCTCCCCTGAATGGCTTTCTGGTCAAAGGCCTCTTTTCTGTGGCCAACAGGTAATCCTCATAATAGGGAGAAAGAATAACCCCCTTCACCACCTGGATGAGTGCGTTATCACACTGTGGGACAAGATGTGACGAGTATGTAAGGGCTATGGAAGGAGTTCACAGAAATAAGATGCAAAGATACAGTTTTAGCTAAGTCAATTTTATCTTGCATAGAGCAGCAAACAATTTTCTATGAATATTTCTGAGCGGGCAAGGTAATGTATTATTCATTTTGTTGCTGGTTTAAAATGCAGTGCCTACTTTATAGTCTCATTTAAAAGAGCACCTTATGGTTTTCATTTGAAGCACTCTACATCATTAAAGCGCTTCGTATTTCCTTAGAAAAAATATTTTCAAGTAATGCATGGGTGTTAAAAGAAGGCATCTGTAATGTACTGAATAAAGACAAAATAATAAAAAAATCTGTTCTTAAAAAAAGTGATTTGCCAAGCAGATGTACAAGAAACGAAAAAAAAACAATAGACAGTTCTCTGAGTTATAAGTTCATTGTAAATTCAGCAAATGCATCCAGAGTTTGCGCGGATTTAAATTCTTTTCAGTCTCCTAAAAAACCCACAATGAATATCTGCAAGTTCAGCATAAACAAATTCATCAATGAAGGTGTAAAATAGCACGTCGACACTTTTGAAGTACCAAACAAGATTGGAGTGAAATCCCCCACCACCCCCCACCAACACATACACACCTCCTTTAGACCAATGCCATCAAATCCCCCTATTATTGCTTCTGTATGGCCCATCTCTAAGATCAGATAAACTTCTCATATTACAGGGCGGCTGACGGACGGTCAGCAGAAGCCGGCTTTGCTAAGTACATCTGGGAGCTTTCACAGAGTCCTACGTGCAGCTGCTCTCCTGGGCCTCGAGAGGGAAACGGGAAGAGAAATGAAGCCGGAGCCACACAGACATTTAATGAGGAGAGGAGAGCAAGCGTGCAAGGAATGGACAAGTGTTTTCTTTCATTTGAAGGTTGGGATGTGGGCAATTCTCATTCAAATATCCTATTAATATAAGTATGCACGCGGGGAATCAAGCTTAAGCGCACATATGCACAATGGGCATGCAAAACAGACGCAAACACTTTCAGAAGCTTGGTCATGGACAATGCAAAAACAAACTTTACCCACTCTAATCATCCAATGCATTTTAAAATGAAGCGAATCAGCTTTTTAATTGCAGACCACAAATATAACCTCTCTAAGGTCTGCTGCAGCATGACCCAGTGACCTCCAAGCTGACTCCCAGTGCACAGACACACACCCTTCTGGCTGTCTGGTCACGGGAGAGGTTGCGACTTATGTGGAACGAAGGTGTCCGGGCAAAGCCAGTGTAATTACTCCATCTCTTCCACAATATTTACATTTCGTCCCACACCAGACCCGAATGCCCGGGCAATCAGTCTACGGCTGACAGCAGCTTCAGCTCAGCAGGAACTAGAACCACATGTTGTGGGGGAGCAACGCCGAAAAGTGTGCGCGTGTGTGTGTGTGTGTGTGGTAAAAGGGGATATAGGGTTCCCTGAGCCCCAGGCAAATTAATGAAACAATGCAATCGGTTAAAAAGCTGAAGTCAAAA
This sequence comes from Paracanthobrama guichenoti, assembly GCA_018749465.1. Lineage (NCBI taxonomy): Eukaryota > Metazoa > Chordata > Actinopteri > Cypriniformes > Gobionidae > Paracanthobrama > Paracanthobrama guichenoti. Next base: position 20,230,781 of record CM031953.1, read on the forward strand.
CAGCTCTTGCGGTTCAACAAAAACATATCTGTGCAGCTTCTGTACACAAAAATAAATAATCATCTGATTATTTTCCTTTGTAATTCTACTAGTCCTTCCAGTCAGCAGGATTTTTTTCCATTCTGCTGGAAGTTATAGCTTATCAGTTATTGAATAAATCTGATGCATATTTATTTATTATCTAGCTAAAACAACCTGAGAAGTAAACTCAGCATAGCATAAAACAAACTGGATCAATAGATCACCTTATGATTGACCATATATACACAATTTAACTTTTTCTTAAAAGGGGATTCTTTTTATGGCAAGCCCTTTTATCATTTAATATTATCCAGTATTTTTTTTTATCACTAGTAAGTTGTGAGTGACTAGCATCTTAGTACTTAATCCAACAATGATAAGCATCTATTCAACTGGTCACTAAAAATTATTTACTGCATGCTAATATTTTTCACTTGCTGGTATATTGACAACTAACTATTCCTTCATTACACGTTCCAGTTTTCCTATGGAATCCGTGGTTCAGATATTAACTATTCATTTGAGGCTGGTATGTATTCCAATTGTTGCTGGTATCTATTCCATAAGATTTAACCAAACCATGTAGTAGCCGGTCTAATTAAACACTTAATACTGCAAAAAAAGTAGTGCGTACTAGCATCCAAAAAATAAATATTAATGACTAACTGAATAGATACTAATTACTACAGGAATAAGTACTTAAATAGTTATTAGAGAATTTGAAGAAAAAACACTAGTCACTATTGTATTACTTCTAAAAAAACATAAATACTAGTAAAATAAAGCTAGATACTGGTTGGTTTAACAAAATAAATATCAAAACGGCTTGCCATAGTCTTTTAGCTCAATGAATGCTTTTCACAAATAGAGAAATAAAAGTGGAGTGTTAGTCCACTACAAGAGGAAGAGCCTAACTCAACGCAACAGGAAAGAAACCTTTGCAAAAAAAATATATATATATACTCTAATTAAACTCATGTGACCTAAATGCACAAGCCACTAAAACAAAGCAACAGACATCAGAGACAAAAGCCTCGGAATACGCCAGAGGAACTCACCAAAACGCCAACTTTCAACTATATCCGCGTTGTGCACCAACGAATCCGGTGTAAATATTTCCCTTGGTTGAGAATGTCTGGTTTTAAAGCAATATAACGACCGGAGCTCGCGCTCACTTTCGCACCCGGTTTGAACAGCAGCGGTAGCGGCAGAAGCGCATGACAAAGCCCGTGCCGGTGGAGCCCTGATCGGGCAATATCTGATTAATATGGAGGCGGGGACGAGGAGTGGAGGAGGAGGATGAGGAGGGAGATGGTGGGGGGCGGGGTATTCATGTTATCAGCCAGTGTTGACAGTCGTCAACTGGGCGCCAAATCACATTAATATTAAAATAGAATAAAATATAATATTCAATATTTAATTAAAGAGCATCTTATTTGTATTTTATTAAAAATATATATAATTTATCTCTAAGATTAAGATTTAATCTCCATTTTGATGTAATATTCATAAATAATAATTACTTTTATTAATATTATTATTTAAAATGTACATTTAAGATTTAATCTACATGTTGACTTAACATTTATTTATTTACATTGATTTAACATAGTAATTTTTTAGGAATGTTAAATCAACTTGTAGATTAAACACTAAATCTAAATTTTAAATAATAATAATAATAATAATAATAATAATAATAAAAGTAATTAATTATAAATGTTACATCAAACTGTAGACAATGTTAAAACTAAATTAAAAATGATTATTAATAACAATAACATCAAGAACTATTAGTAGTAACAGCATTTTTCTTTAAGATTTAGACAGTCAACATTTTGATCTAACATTTATAAATAATAATTACATGTATTATTATTATTGTTACTACTACTACTACTAATAATAATAATAATAATAATAATAATAATAATAGTAATATTTTTTAAACCATATGTACAAAAAACAAGACATTTGAAAACATTCCACATCATGGTCAAATTTTTAAAAATGTTATTTATATAAATCTGCCATAATAGGATTGTTGTTAACTCTGACAAACTATCACATTTACATTCAACATCCCATACTAATCAGTCTCCTGCCATTTCAAAGCTCCTCCCAGGCTTTTAGGGCTGAAGGGGGTAAAAGGTTAATGAAGATCAGATTCAGAGCGCCCAGTTTGAAGCAAGCGGGTCCTGAGAGGCATGAATGATGCTCCTGCTGGAAGTATTTATGTGCTTTCTTACACACCTGGCGGGTATAGTCTGGTACCCTACCCACACCTCATTCTGGTACCAGTCGTAATCCCAAACCCCATTCAGAAGACCAAACAAACCCAGCTCAAGTCTTTGATGTATCCTGTGAAAAGACGTAAATGTATAGTGGAGATTATTACAAATACACAAACAGGCCTATAGAGCCAAATTGGATTTGTCTGCTTTGTCTCACACATTTATTTTAAATGCATTAAGCCACCCAAGTGTGTGAGATGTGTGAAAGCTCCAACACTTATTAAGAAAACCTGCCCTATTGTTCCCACTGTATGTGTGAGAACAGGAGCAGAGGTGAATGCATATCTAGTGCTAATAAACACCTCTAATAATAACTTAAAATGAGGCATGAAGATCATCATTTAGGCAAAGCATGCCACATAATCATAATGGATTATTGTTTTAGGCTCTAAACAAAAGCATTTTATTATTATTAAAAAAACAGGAAACCATATAATTAAAACCATAAAAAATAAAATAAAGATATGTTGGAAATAAAATAATTATTAAATTCATTAAAAAGCCAAATTCGTTCTGCACATAAATGAATAATTAAATCCAAAGAAATTCAAAATTGCCAAACTCAGTGAGGATGTTTTTTGGTTTTTTTTATCAATATTGTATCAATTTCTCATCTGAGATGAGAAAAAAAAATAACTTGTGACAGACCATTTTTCTTTCATTTTCTCTTAAACACTGCACATTATAAATGTGCTTCCTATGTGGCACAGCCACAGGCTGAATCTTTGAGCTCTTTCGTAATAGTACATGAGAAACATAAATTGAACTGATGACCTGAATTAAAACAAACTCTCAGAAGACGTTTTCTAAAACAAACCAGCACATATCATATATTCCAACATCTTCTCAGATTACAGGAAAACAGAGAACATTTTTCTTTTTAGGAGTAATTAAGTTGAAACTATATATAAAATAAAAAAATCCTTCATTTATCTGTAACTAACTGCAACAGATCTGAACCACAAGCAAATCCTTTGTCATGTGTCCAGTGCTTGCCTTTCCATTGTACTAAGCACTTACTACTGTTGTTCTTGGCTACATTATTAATATATGCACATCTGTGCACACACAATGCTCTACGCCCGAGGTATAAAACCCAGCAAGAAAAACTAGAAATACAGAAAAAAAATAAGACATCAACAGACACGTTTTTTTTTTTTTTTTCACTGCTCATTAGAAAGGTGGTATTCACTAATGATCAGTTAAAACTACTATGCAAGGCAAATGAAGACAAAAAAAAAAAAAAAAATCACACACAAAGGAAAATATAAACTCACAGTTACTGCTTTCATGCCTCCATTCAAATATCATCAGAATTTATTTTAACCACTTGCTTCTTCATTTACACACATGCATACATACGTACGCATGCATGCACACACGCATGTATGTATATGTACATGTGTATATATGAAGACTTCCAATGCAAAAGCCTCTAAAAGCCACCTCGGTCAAAAATGAGATGACGATACTGAGTGAATGCTCTCTGCACATAATATACGTTCATCAAATACACTGAAAAAAAAAAGTATTTTTTACTGCTTGTTCAAATTGCTTAATTAAAATGAGCTAAAGTAACACATTTGCTATACATTTTGTCCTAACTTAATTTGACTGTGTTCAATCCACTTAAATATAAGTCAAATTGAAGTATACTTAATCCGTTTGTGTTGAGATTACATGAATGATTTGTGTTGCGTTATTTTGAAACTGGGTGGGGCTTGTTAGTTTCCAGCATGCTTTGCACATGGCTAAATCAAGAGGGAGTAAATATTGTTATTTTATATGTAAAAGTGTTATTTTATATATCTTTTATATATCACAATATATCAATGCTAAAGTGCTGAAGTGCTAAATATGAACGGATCTTGTGGCATGTGCTGTATTAGTCCACAGCCTAAGCAATTGTTCCACTCTTCTCCACTATGGTAACCCAGTATCATTTAAATGGTTCTAATAATTCCAACATAATTAAACATTAAACACTATTAAAACAATATAAAGTCACCCCCTTTTCTCATTTTGCCCAAAAACACATAAAATAACAATCAACAATTGTACTCTACTTGTCAAGTCCCAAGCAAAGCATGCTGGGACCTACAGTTTCAGCAAAAATCATTTGAGTACTTAATTGGTTCACATTCACCCCAAATAATTTAATCTAGTAAATTGCACATTTTAGAGAATTACATTAATTCATACTATAAAGTACTGCTGAGTCTTGGATTGATTCAAGCATTATCAGTAAATCTTGTGCAGCAATCAGTCTGTCAGTAAATTTACAACAGTTCCAAATTAAAAGCTAACTCTGATGGTTGTGAGACAATTCAAACTATGTTGATTCTCAAAGACATAATCACTTTATTTTGGCCATATTTATTTAAACTAGAATCTTAATGGAGAAATCTTCAAGCACGAACAAATATTAGAATGCCATAAACTATATCAAACGCTATGTATTTTCCATAATCACTGGCTACCTCACATAATTTCTCAATTCAGTGCATCAAGACATATAGTATGTGAAACAATAGCTTTTGTACAGCGGGAAAAAAGGACCACAGATTCTCAATTTCTCCAGAATTGTGCAGCTCTGCTTCATACTTAAAGAACCTTCTGACTGGGATAAATGGGAAACTTCTCCCAACACCCAATATCCTTTCAGTATGGTCGTGTCCGCTCTGGTAAAAGCAGGAAGAGAGCAGTAAACCTGCCTCGAAAGTATTCAGAGGAGGAAGAACTGATAGGAGACACGTAACTACCACCATCCATCAAGAAGTCAATTTTCATTCACTTCACATCAATTATTCTGCCAGAGCCGCACAAACTGCTTAAGCACGGGTTAAACATATGAACAGCACCAACAGACAGCAATAAACCATCGCATCCCAGATTTACGGCACATCAGGAAATGATATGTGTAGTCCAGCAAAGTGTGCATGTTAAGTAAAAGTTGCTGTCAAGAAGAATTAGGTGTCTGCAGTGCAGCAGTGTCTCTGCTTGTTGCTCACAAATACACACACACACACACACACACAGGTCTCATAGAGCGAGTGAGAGAGAGAACAATGCAGTCTTTGAAATGAAGGGAAAACACCAATATCGATAACCATAATGACAACTAGCTATATTTGAGTCCACACCAGCGGATCGTTTATTTTATTATATGCTTGCTGCAGTTTTGTCATAAATGCTCGAGCTCTAGCATGATGGATTCTGATTGGCTGTCAAAGTTTTTAACATTTTCAGCTGAAAAAAAAAGAAAAATCACAGTTATTCGATATCGTTCTCTGTTCCATGATCATTACAGTTGTGGTGCGGACACTGCTATTCTTTTATATTTAGAATTTTTTTTACAACAATATCTTTATTGTTATCGTTATGGTTACCATTATTGGTGTGAAGGGGCCTTTAAAATTCATAAACTGTAGCCAAAAACTATAGCATATAGGCATATCTCTTATGAATTCAGAGTTCTCATACGTTTGACATCAATTATCTATTAAAATAATAGTAATAAATACTACACAAGAGTCTTTTTTTATTAAATATTAAATAGCTGGGGGAAAAAGATTAAAAACCGAAAAGGAAGCTTTTACAAAAGCTTACCATACAAAAAGGTCCATTTTCATTTTGTAAATAATTATTAAGTTATCAAAATAAATTATTTCAACTTGGAAAACTTGTTTTCACATCTCTAAATCATGTAGGCTATATTATAAATATTTCATCAGCAAGAAACTGCAAAATTGTGCCAACTGGACCAGTCGAAGTCACTGTTCACTGAGACTTGAAGACGCTAAATATTTGAACACAGACTTCTTTAAACTTCTTTTTAAAAAATTAAGTAAATTTATGCTCATTATAAAAAAAAAAAAAAAAAGGTGGTTTCTCTAGTCTCTTGATTGATCACATCACCCCCATCCCATTACATCTCCCTACCAACATGAGGCAATGACGTTTCTCTGAACACAGTGAAGAAACACAAAACTGTAGTGACCCCTAGTGGTCAGAGACTGTACTCACAGCAGTTGCCAGGAGGTTGCAGACCATGGTTGGTCAGTTGACACCAGCCCACAGGGAAGATGTCCCTGGAGTCATACAGGCACCAGTAATCGAATGCTCCTCTCCAGCCATCAAACATGATGAATATCTTGTCCCCTCTCACCTCTCCGATGGTAGCGGGACAGATGAGGTAAGGATTTTTTCGGTCCACTGCCTCCAATTTCATACCAGGTTTGAAGTAGTTTTGAGTGGGTTTGGACGGCTCCTGAGGCATTCACAGGAAACAGATCATCCATATACAAACTTAATTTCAAAATACAGTATATAACAAATTAATTTTGATTCCTCAAAATATAAGGTAGCCTATATATTTTTATGTTTATGCTAAGCTCTAACAGTTCAAAGATGTGTTACATTATTTATTTAAATTTGTGTAGTGGACCCAGACAGCAACATCTGGTACATGTGGATTCTGACACTATGTTGCTGTCTGGGGAACAAACTCTCCACTTTCCATTTCTTTCAAAGCTTTATTCATAAAGTGGGTAAGTAAAGTATTCAGACCCACTTAAATTTTTCACTCTTTGTTATATTGCAGCCATTTGCTAAAATCATTTAAGTTAATTTTTTTCTCATTAATGTACACACAGCACCCCATATTGACAGAAAAACACAGAATTGTTGACATTTTTGCAGATTTATTAAAAAAGAAAAACTGAAATATCACATGGTCCTAAGTATTCAGACCCTTTGCTCAGCATTTAGTAGAAGCACCCTTTTGGTCTTTTTGGGAAAGATGCAACAAGTTTTTCACACCTGGATTTGGGGATCCTCTGCCATTCCTCCTTGCAGATCCTCTCCAGTTCTGTCAGGTTGGATGGTAAACGTTGGTGGACAGCCATTTTCAGGTCTCTCCAGAGATGCTCAATTGGGTTTAAGTCAAGGCTCTGGCTGGGCCATTCAAGAACAGTCACGGAGTTGTTGTGAAGCCACTCCTTCATTATTTAAGCTGTGTGCTTAGGGTCATTGTCTTGTTGGAAGGTGAACCTTTGGCCCAGTCTGAGGTCTTGAGCACTCTGGAGAAGCTTTTCATCCAGGATATCCCTGTACTTGGCCACACTCATCTTTCCCTTGATTGCAACCAGTTCTCCTGTCCCTGCAGCTGAAAAACACCCCCACAGCATGATGCTGCCACCACCATGCTTCACTGTTGGGACTGTATTGGACAGGTGATGAGCAGTGCCTGGTTTTCTCCACACATACCGCTTAGAATTAAGGCCAAAAAGTTCTATCTTGGTCTCATCAGACCAGAGAATCTTATTTCTCACCATCTTGGAGTCCTTCAGGTGTTTTTTTAGCAAACTCTATGCGGGCTTTCATGTGTCTTGCACTGAGGAGAGGCTTCCGTCGGGCCACTCTTCCATAAAGCCCCGACTGGTGGAGGGCTGCAGTGATAATTGACTTTCTACAACTTTCTCCCATCTCCCTACTGCATCTCTGGAGCTCAGCCACAGTGATCTTTGGTTTCTTCTTTACCTCTCTCACCAAGGCTCTTCTCCCCTGATAGCTCAGTTTGGCCAGATGGCCAGCTCTAGGAAGGGTTCTGGTCGTCCCAAACGTCTTCCATTTAAGGATTATGGAGGCCACTGTGCTCTTAGGAACCTTAAGTGCAGCAGAATGTTTTTTGTAACCATGGCCAGATCTGTGCCTTGCCACAATTCTGTCTCTGAGCTCTTCAGGCAGTTCCTTTGACCTCATGATTCTCATTTGCTCTGACATGCACTGTGAGCTGTAAGGTCTTATATAGACAGGTGTGTGGCTTTCTTAATCAAGTCCAATCAGTATAATCAAACAGCTGGACTCCAATGAAGGTGTAGAACCATCTCAAGGATGATCAGAAGAAATGGACAGCACCTGAGTTAAATATATGAGTGTCACAGCAAAGAGTCTGAATACTTAGGACCATGTGATATTTCAGTTTTTCTTTTTTAATAAATCTGCAAAAATGTCAACAATTCTGTGTTTTTCTGTCAATATGGGGTGCTGTGTGTACATTAATGAGAAAAAAAAAATTACTTAAATGATTTTAGCAAATGGCTGCAATATAACAAAGAGTGAAAAATTTAAGGGGGTCTGAATACTTTCCGTACCCACTGTAGATCCATGAAATACGGAAGCTTGCAGTTCTGACTTCTTTTCTCAGAATTGCAAGTTTATATCTTGCAATTCTGACTTTATAGCTCGTAATTGCTAATGTATGTCTCACATTTCTGACTGTATAACTGCGCAATTGTGAGTTTATATCACGTAATTCTGAGGAAAAAAGAGATAAAAGTAGCAATTACCTTTTTTATTTTCTATTCTGTGGAGGAAACAAGCTTCCATAATGAAAAGCTTGTTAACATGGTTAGTATTTGAAGCAATTACCTTTTTAAAGGCTGAAGCTGGAGCAATCTCTGCCCCACTTAATGTTTTTAATAGGAACATGGGCCACGAAGAAGCATTCATTCTGAACCCTGGAAATGAGTATAAACAGGCAATAGATTATTTCCATTAGTATGCTTGGCATATCAAATATTGTCAATATTGTGCTTCATTTAAAGAAGAAAGAAATTACTAGATTCTTATCAACACAGGACAATTTTGTTCTTAAACATGTCATTATAACAGTGATATAACTATCCAAAGGACCATCATGTGGGTGATTCTATAATTGCATGTGCATTTGGTGTCCAAAGTCATTCTTTTTTTCTGCTTATTTCAAATGGTTATATTTTTAATTATTTGTATTATTTACTCATTGCCATGGATCACAAGATGTTACAGGCCATAACAATATAATATTTTCTACAAAAAGTGTCGTATTTACAGCTGAAAAGTATTATGTATTTTTGTCAGAATTAGTCAGTGTATTTTTTTCATAATTTATCATTGTGTAATCAAAATATTTAATTTTACTTTTGGTAATATTTAATGCATTTTATTTATAAATGCCTAAATAATAATTAATTTTCCTAATTTCACAACATTCAATTGTTTAAAAAAATAACTTTTATCTGAAAAATGTGTGTCCATAAATCTTAGGTCAATTCTATTTCCGTACCATACTTCCATACTTTGCCTTTAAATTGATGGTATCATCTCCCACTCTATGTAATACAGGAAATGATGTCACTTTCCCTCACTGATGAGATCTGAAGCATTGAAAGATATGTGTGCTCTCTCTGAGAAAATATTTTAATCTAAAAATTTCTTACACCAAGAGTTATTTCAGTAAAGCGTCAAAATTGTTACCACAATATCAAAAGGAAAACAGAATTTATCACTGATCACACAGTGGGTTGTTTAAAAGTCTTTTAATCATGATTGCATTAATTTTTGGCTAAAAAAACTTAAATTTGTCAATCCTGTTACAGTCACTCTATTACCAATGTTATTTCTTCACATTGCCCAATTTGTCTGTAACAGAGTTGACAAAAATACTATAAATAAATGCCTTTTTCATTAAAAGTAAAAAAAGGAAGGTGTTTGGCAAGTACTGAATTATTAATGTATAGTATAAATGTATTTAAAAGTATCTCCAATTTTTAGAATCACTCATATGGGATCTTTGTTTTCCAAAAAACACTTTAAATTGACAGCAATTTGAAACCAAACTATTCAGATCTAAACTTAATTTCTGAATCCTTACACTAATATTTTGACACTAATATTAGTTGGAAAACAATGTTTGATTTTTCTCCAATGCATCTTATTTTGCCGTTTTATATCCCAGAATGCTTCAGTGCAGAATTTACCCAGTGGTGGCTGCAACATGTCGCCACTCTTCTCGCACGTGCCGATAGGTTGAATGTCAGAGGAGTCAACCAAATGCCAGAAGTCATTGGTGTTGTCACTGCCATCCAGTCTGAGCCGCAGACGCACGCCCATTAACCCCATCACCGTGGCGATGCACACAGAGGTGGAATTCCTCGGGTCACAAGCCTCCACTTTCATTCCCACTTTAAAATCATTACTAGGAGGGATTCTGGACTGGAGAGAGAGAGAGAGAGAGAGAGAAAAACATTACCATGAAATGTTAATGAAATACTGTGAATAATATATATGTGTGAATAATATATAGAGTGCAAAAGAGTGGTTATTATGTTTCTAGCAGTTCTTCTAACCCTAACTGATGGAATGTGTAGCTTTTAATTTCTTAGACAAATGTAGGAAGACACATCATGGCCATATTCCAGGATGACAATGTCAAGATTCCTCAGGCTCAAACTGTGAAAGAATGGTTGGGAGGGAGCATGAAGATTCATTTTTACACGTGAATTGGCACCTCTGAGTCCAGACCTTAAATCCATTGAAAGTCTTTGGGATGTGCTGGAGGAGACTTTACAGAGTCAAAGTCAAGTGAAGTCAAGTCAAAGTCAGCTTTATTGTCAATTCTGCCATACGTACAGTACATACATACAGAGAATTGAAATTCTATGACTCTCAGACCCTAGGTGCCTAACAACAACAAAACAATAACAACAAAAGTTTAACAGTAACAACAACAGAAGAAAGATTAAAAAAAGATGGATAAAGTGAATTATAGAGGTAAAGTGGCGATGGCAAATAGTGCAAACAATAGTAACAATAGTGCAATTTCAGATTTAAGTCAGTGCAGGTATAAAATAAAATTATAAGAGTGTGTGCAAAAAAAAAGGGGGTGATTCCCAGATCAGGTGCATGGTGCAGAAGAGGGGAGAGTCGGCAGAGTCGGGAGGGAGTTCAATGCCCTGACAGCTTGGGGAATGAAGCTGTCCTTCAGTCTGCTGGTCCTTGCTTGGAGACTGCGTAGCCTCCTCCCTGATGGCAGCAGACTGAAGAGGCTGTGTGATGGGTGGGTGGGGTCTCTCGCAATGATGAGGGCTTTGCGGGAGAGGCGGGAGTTATTAATGTCCTGGAGGGGTGGGAGAGAGACACCAACGATCTTCTCAGCTGCTCTCACTATGCGCTGAAGTGCTTTACGGCAGGATGCGTTGCAGGCGCCGTACCACACAGTGATGCAGCTGGTCAGAATGCTCTTGATGGTGCCTCTGTAGAAAGAATGGTTTCAACACTCTAAGAGTGCTTGACTCTTGCATTGTGAATACAAGATCTCGACCAAAAATGTATGCCCCTCTTGATGGAAATAACATCACAACATTTATTTCCATCAAGAAGTGCAATTTTTGGTCAAGATCTTGTATTCACAATGCAAGAGTCAAGCACTCTGTAAATGTCTACTCCAGCACATCCCATAGATTTTCAATATACACTATATTGCCCAAAGTTTTGGGATGCCTGCCTTTACATGCACATGACCTTTAATGACATCCCATTCTTAATCCGTAGGATTTAATATGGAGTTGGCCCACCCTTTGCAGCTATAACAGCTTCAACTATTCTAGGAAGGCTTTCTACAAGGTTTAGGAGTGAGTGTATGGGAATTTTTGACCATTCTTCTAGAAGCGCATTTGTGAGGTCAGCCACTGATGTTTGACGAGAAGGCCTGGCTCACAGTCTCCGCTCTAATTCATCCCAAAGGTGTTCTGTCGGGTTGAGGTCAGGACTCTGTGCAGGCCTGTCAAGTTCCTCCACACCAATCTCGCTCATCCATGACTTTATGGCATGCGCTGACCCCGCTTTATGATTTTACGTGGTCTACCACTTCGTGGCTGAGTTGCTGTTGTTCCCAATTGCTTCCACTTTGTTATAATACCACTAACAGTTGACCGTGGAACGTTTTTGTGAATGGACTTATTGCACAGGTGGCAAACTATCACGGTACCACGCTTGAATTCACTGAGCTCCTGAGAGCGACCCATTCTTTCACAAATGTTTGTAGAAGCGTCTGCATGCCTAGGTGCTTGATTTTATACACCTGTGGCCATGGAAGGGATTGGAAAACCTGAATTCAGTGATTTGGAGGGGTGTCCCAATACTTTTGCCATACATATATATATATATATATATATATATATATATATATATATATATATATATATATATATATATATATATTATATCTCCATATAGGGGTGTAGGGTCAGTCAGCGTCACATGATCCTTCAGAAATCATTCCAATATGCTGATTTGGTGTTAAAGAAACATTTCTTATTGGTATCAATGTTGAAAACAGTTGTGCTTAATAGAAATGTCTATTTCAAATGTTTTTCTAAATGTTTTGTAAAGTTATTATCGTATATATATATATATATAAAAAATTTTTTTTTTTATATATCTTAAACTTCTGAACGGTAGTGGAAGAATACAATTTATAAACTTTATTATTGAGAACTACTATATTACCATTAAAAACAACACTTTCAGGAGTTACATTAATTCTATTTTAATTCCACTTCATTAAATTCAGATTAAATTCAAATTCTTCATTGCTGTCTCAATTCAGAAATTTAATTGGAATTTAAATTAGTCATAACTCTGGTATCCAGACTCATTAATCTTGTAAGGAGTTATAGAATAACAAATATATCAGTTAACAAATTAAGCAGTAACCATCCATGGAACGACCCTTTATTTTGGCAGAAAAGCAGCATCATTAAGAGACCTACCTGTCTGAAACAGCTGGGGAAGCAGGACAGGCTGAAGTCTCTCTCAAGTACATTTCCCAGCTGAACGGCTCTGATGAATGAGCAGAGGAGAGAAATGTAGACCAGGAAGTATGAGATAAAGTAAACAGTACATGTTTTTGTTTCATTACAGGTTAATAAAAAAGAGAAGGCTGTACCAGTGAGCTTTTTTGAAGGGAGTGAATCCTCATTATTCCGCCCTGATTTTTATCTGCAATTAAAAAGATATAGTCAATCAAAAAACTAGAGAATAATAACAAATAAGTTACTTCATTATAAAAAAGGGACTAACAAAAAAATGTCGATGGTTTAAAAGTTTTGACCTTTCTGATGGGTTTTGCCCATGGTGACCTGGAGAACCACATGAAGTGGACAGAAACTGGACAGATCCTAAACAGCCAACTGAAAGAAAGAAAGAAAGAAAGAAAGAAAGAAAGAAAGAAAGAAAGAAAGAAAGAAAGAAAGAAAGAAAGAAAGAAAGAAAGAAAGAAAGAAAGAAAGAAAGAAAGAAAGAAAGAAAGAAAGAAAGAAAGAAAGAAAGAAAATTTTTAATCTTTTGTCAAATTAACTTTAGTGAAGTTCTAAACGTAATTTAGGGAGGAGCGAGCCCATCTAATCTTCCAACCAACAGCCAACAGCCAGAGTATATAAACAGCTGCTTACCTCTCCTCAGTCTTCCAGCATCCCACCACCTCGCCAAACTCCACCTTTATCTTAGGTACCTTGCCCTACATAATCATTTAGTCACTGTGGGGGTATATCAGAGCTCGAGTTGAAGCTGCTTCATCGAGCCCCTCATCAGCAGACAGCAAGCCAAATAAGCTTAACCTAATATCTTAAGATTATATGGGCAAACAAATTCATTAAAGATAATTAATGTGGTTCAGACAACATAATATGCTGTGTTTCTATTTATTAAACCAACCAATCTCCTTCACTGTATTAAATTTAAATGAACAAAATTTAAGGCAACCAGGAAACTTACTTTTTAAAGTTAAACCAACAATATTTCTTTACAGTGCAGCAAGGATGCATTAAATGGATCAAAAATGACCCGTAGGACAGATTATAATGATTTTTATATTTCAAATAAATGCTATTCTTTGAATTTTCTACTCAAATAATCCTGAAAAAAAGATCAGTTTCCACAAAAATATTAAGCAGCATAACTGTTTTCAACAATGAGCAGCAAATCAGCACATTACACTGATTTCTGAAGACTGAAGAGAACTTACTCAAATAAATCACATTTTAAAATTATTTTAAATTGTACTAATTTCTAAATATAACTCTTTTATTGTATTTTTGATCAAATAAAAGCAGCCCTGGTGAGCAAAACTTCTTTAAAAAAATAAATCTCACCTTATATTCAGTTTTAGTGAGATCATGTTATCTGTAAATAATAGTCTTTTCTTTTATCACTAGAGAGATCAGCTATGACCCAGAGTTCATGAACTCATCCCGGAAACCATATTACAGCATTACAGAAGACAGGGATTATACATTATACTCCCTACTGGCATCTGAGTGCAATTTATTCCACCAACATTGTACTGTGCAAAAAAAAAAAGATTATCACTAAATCACAAATACCTTTAGAGAATCAAAGCACTCGACTAAGGAAAGCTTTTCTTCTATTTGACATCATAATAAGTTACTGAGCTTCTGAGGGACCCTGCGCTCGCTGATCAAAGCCTCGGCTCTCTCAGCAAGTGATAAGTCACATCTCAGTTTGGGGGAAATTGGCTGCAGCTGACGTCCTGTGCAAACTGACAGTGGGATGAAGGACTTCCCTTTTATTCCTGTGTTAGTCCACTAAATGATTCTTAATGGGATATTCAACAAAGCTAAGTAAAACAAATAAAGACCAAAAAATGTAGTGCTTTTTTTTCTTTTCCCCATTTTAATCCCATCAACAAATAATTGTAAATAAACTGTGTAAAATAAAAAAATAAAAAATGTGTTCGCAAAAGTGAAATGTTATTAACAAATATAATGCTGCAGACAGTTTTTAAGTTTCAGGTTGTCTTTTATACACAAATATGAATTTAGAAGCGCCAGGTGGTTATTAAGGACCAAACTGTGTTTGGTAAGTTACACTAAAAAGTAACCTTCTAGTAATCTAGTAATCTTCAACAGTGTAATTAGATACTTATTACTAATTACTTTCTAAATCCCATATCAACCCCAGCCAGTTGAACAATACAAGGATAGACATGAAACTTCTCTTTTAATTCTGTCAAATGAATAATATAAAGTTATTCTAAAATGAACTGACCAAATTACTTACATTTTGATGTTAAATGCACTATTGTTTTATAGAGAATTGTTATATAATCTATACAGTATTTAATGCAGACAAATTAAGAGTAATCCCTTACTTTACTTTAAAAGTAATAAAATTACAGTAATTATTTACTTAGTAATGCATTACACCCAAACACTGCATTTAAATATTCATTAATATTCAATTTGGGCATACTACAGGGTTAAGAGTTTTGTCTTCAAGAGACATGCAATAAAAACATGTATTTTTGCCTTGTTTCTTACTTTCTTATCCAGCCAAAGGATTGAGCAAAATCCTCCAGATGACGCAAAAAGCCCCAAAGAGAATCCTGAAAACATGTCCGACTTGTGAAACTAAAGAAAGATACAATCCTTTCAATGTCACGCCAATGTTTCTGCTCTGAAACTACCAGCCACTTCTGTCTAGCTAGCAGACAACCTCTCTCTCTTTTTCTCCCCCTCTTCTCCTCCTCATTCTTCTGTCTTAAGCTGTGAATCCCATTCAGAGACTCGTCATAAAGATTCCAAACCGCCGTAAAAAGGTCAATAGCCAGTGTACATTTGTGGGAGTCTGCAGCAGTACATGAAAAGGATTCCAACACCTCCCATTAACAGATGATGTCTACATTTTGTGGTCTCTCTCGCTCTGTCTGTCTTTTCAAGGCCCTTGCACAACCCCCAGACAGGAAGCTTTCTCTTTAGTCATGGCTGCTGGGACGGGGTGAATATGGATTTGATTTCACAGAAAATGTCAAGAATTGTCTAGATGTCATTGATATCAAACATTGATGTGATGGGTAAATGGAAAAAAAAAAAAAAAAAGGGTCAGAATTGTTTGTTATACAGAATGATGAATATATTGTTATAGGGCTAGCAAATGTTTTTATGCATTCATTTTTATTTAATGTGTCAAAATGCCAGAATTCATTTCCCCTGCATGACACACACAGATATGAATGATGCATTGAAAATAACCTTTAAATTAATTAAATTGAGTGTTGAAAAAAACATACATTTAGCATCCGTAAATTATTTCGATAGACTAACTTTTACTGACAAAAAAACTGAAACAATGAGTGTCACATAAACAGTGAATACCCTTCTGTCACGGTTGGAACAGATGCCAGTGTCATAAACATATGGAGATTGTAAAATAATATTATTGTTATTGCTTTAAAGCAAATGTATGCATGTAATACATAACACATATATCTGCCGTACTTTTTGATGCAGCGTAAATAGCTTTTCGCATGCACTCAACACCAGTGTGCCAATTAGAGAGAGGCAGCGAGCTGTTTTAGGTCAGGGAATAACAGACGCAAGAAAACACAGCGCCGCGCGCACATCATCCCATATGTAAACATGCATTCAGCTTCCGCATCACTGTGATCACTGGGATACTAAACGAGCGAATAGATGCACCATGCACGGCAGTACGATTAATTCAATATAATAAATATGACAAACGTGCCAGTGATGTTCGCTCACCGTGTAAGGTCGGACAATGCTGCTGTTCTCCTTTACTTTCCATTGGAGCTAGGCCGCCATGTTTCGCACATCCGCGCATGTCCAGCAGCATCTGTGGCTTCAGATTTATATCAATGGAGCATCGAACTACAGATCATCTTGTATGTGCGAAATCGAATTTCAAACTCCCAATATTCCTTTAATGCACGTTTACCCGCTGAACCGATTGGAACTGAATTCGAGTGGCATTCTAAAAATTAAGTAGAATGAAATTTAAGAGATATTTTTGGGGAATAAATAAAAATAAGGCTATATGAGGAATATCATATGAAGATGTTTAATGTATTGCAGTTACAATTAAACATAGGGCCAATATAAAAATGTAGTTTATGAGGTAGTAGGCTACTTGATGTTAATTAAATAGGCATTCATATTTGGTTAATAATACAGCAAATATGCATATTGTATCGTCACATATAAATATTGTTTTAAAATTATTTAAATTATATATATATATATATATATATATATATATATATATATATATATATATATATATATATATATATATATATATATTATTTAAATTTAAAGGTTAGCCTATAATCCTGTGTGGATTGGGGATAACATTAGGCTTTAAAAGCGTGACTGCTGTTAATAACACATTAACAAAACAAGTTTTTTTGTTTTTGTTTTTTTATTATTTTTTTTATTATTGTATTGCATGTGATACTTTTCAGATAGGAAATAATCGCTAGATGGCACCATGCGCTTTTCCAGGAGAATCACTCCATGCAGTCAGCCTTCCTGTCTCGAGGTTTGTTATATTAAATTAAATTAAACATTTTATTGCATGTAATGTTTATTAAGAGTGACGTATTATGCCATTCTGCTATAACGCCCTGAATAATGATAATAATACAAATAATACATAATACAGGCATAATACAAATAGGCTAAGAAATATTGATAGATAGATAGATAGATAGATAGATAGATAGATAGATAGATAGATAGATAGATAGATAGATAGATAGATAGATAGATAGTCTAAAACACATGATTAGATAGATAGATAGATAGATAGATAGATAGATAGATACATGATTAGATAGATAGATAGATAGATAGATAGATAGTCTGAGATAGATATAGATAGATAGATAGATAGATAGATAGATAGATAGATAGATAGATAGATAGATAGATAGATAGATGAGTCTGAAACACATGATGATAGATAGATAGATAGATAGATAGATAGATAGATAGATAGATAGATAGATAGATAGATAGATAGATAGATAGATAGATAGATAGATAGATAGTCTGAAACACATAGATAGATAGATAGATAGATAGATAGATAGATAGATAGATAGATAGATAGATAGATAGATAGATAGATAGATAGATAGATAGATAGATAGATAGATGAGTCTGAAACAGATAGATAGATAGATAGATAGATAGATAGATAGATAGATAGATAGATAGATAGATAGATAGATAGATAGATAGATAGATAGATAGATATAGATAGATAGATAGATAGATAGATAGATAGATAGATAGATAGATAGATAGATAGATAGATAGATAGATAGATAGATAGATAGATAGATAGATAGATAGATAGATAGATAGATAGATAGATAGATAGATAGATAGATAGATAGATAGATAGATAGATAGATAGATAGATAGATAGATAGTCTAAAACATGATAGATAGATAGATAGATAGATAGATAGATAGATAGATAGATAGATAGATAGATAGATAGATAGATAGATAGATAGATAGATAGATAGATAGATAGATAGATAGATAGATAGATAGAAACATGATAGATAGATAGATAGATAGATAGATAGATAGATAGATAGATAGATAGATAGATAGATGAGTCTGAAACAGATGATAGATAGATAGATAGATAGATAGATAGATAGATAGATAGATAGATAGATAGATAGATAGATAGATAGATAGATAGATAGATAGATAGATAGATATAGATAGATAGATAGATAGATAGATAGATAGATAGATAGATAGATAGATAGATAGATAGATAGATAGATAGATAGATAGATAGATAGATAGATAGATAGATAGATAGATAGATAGATAGATAGATAGATAGATAGATAGATAGATAGATAGATAGATAGATAGATATAGATAGTCTAGAACACATGATAGATAGATAGATAGATAGATAGATAGATAGATAGATAGATAGATAGATAGATAGATAGATAGATAGATAGATAGATAGATAGATAGATAGATAGATAGATAGATAGATAGATAGATAGATAGATAGATAGATAGATAGATAGATAGATAGATAGATAGATAGATAGATAGATAGATAGATAGATAGATAGATAGATAGATAGATAGATAGATAGATAGATAGATAGATAGATGAGTCTGAAACAGATGAGATAGATAGATAGATAGATAGATAGATAGATAGATAGATAGATAGATAGATAGATAGATAGATAGATAGATAGATAGATGAGATAAATACACATGATAGATGAGATAGATAGATAGATAGATAGATAGATAGATAGATAGATAGATAGATAGATAGATAGATAGATAGATAGATAGATAGATAGATAGATAGATGAGTCTAAAACATGATAGATAGATAGATAGATAGATAGATAGATAGATAGATAGATAGATAGATAGATAGATAGATAGATAGATAGATAGATAGATAGATAGATAGATAGATAGATAGATAGATAGATGCTTGTTCTTTTCTCAGCCGAATAAACAGTGCTGACTGCTGAATTGATCTTTCAGCTCAGCCCACACACACACACGCAGCAGCAGCCTCGCCAAACGAGCACATCAATTTGGATGTATGCATGTATGAAATGTAACACATCCGAGCAGGAATGCATATTATCATTGCTCAACCGAACCCAGCCGAAGACGACCCTTCGCTTCTGGACCATTCTGAGCTTTCCATCATTGTGATTGGCTGCAGAGAGGTTCGGTTCGGACGCTATTGGTGTGAACAGTCCGCCACTCACTCAGCTTGGTGCCACTTCGCCTCTTCGCCTCTTCGCCCTACTACAGCGAAGGCCTGGCTCATGAATATTAACTATCTTACGTGACTGGACGCTTCTGCAAGGTTACCAGGCAACGTCAGCGTGACGTGCTTAATATTCATGAACCGAGCCTTCGCCATACTGCGATGCGTAAATTCGCCTTGTTAGGTTGTCAATGGCTCAGAATGAAGGTGGATACTGTTGCAGCTGTGATGATGGGTTACCACTGCAGGTGAAAATGAAAACATCGTTACTTGTCGAGGCGAGAGGACAGTTTGCGCATCGTTGTCTTGGACATATGTGAGTATTCTGGCTGGAGCTCTTTCCATAAATGAACAGTATTGTCCTTGCGCTTGTTTTTACGCTGGATGTTAGATGTTTGTGGCTGTTACATCGTTGGTGTTTCTGATGTGAACGCACAAACACGCACACCTCCTGCCCACACACTCCAGGAGACCGAAGTCACCTGTTATCATTTTTGTCGTACGTTTAAGACAGTATTGGTTATGTAAATTGTCTTTATATTGGCCGGGCACTTTGTATAAATCGTTGTGATTTTTTTTTTTTTTTACCCCACCATATTTTTACTGTTAATTTAAGAGTGGGTGTGAGTGCTGTGGGCTGTCAGTCATTTCTTGATACTCTCAGGTGGATAAGATGCTTAAAATAATGATAGAACTTTCATCCACCTACGAGTATTGCCAGCGCGCGCACACACTTACGCACGCGCATACCGCACAACACATCAGATGCAGACATGCGCCGCTTTTATGCACAATGCACAAACATACAAGTAGCTGTCGGTATCACGACATGACCTTCGAAACGCGTATGGAAATGCATTTAAGTGCAAAAGCAACGGGTAGTGCCTACAAATAAAAGGCAGATGATACCTGTCGCACATCTGAGGTGATTGAGATGATGTCCATCTGTGTTTTCAGCACATTACATCACTGATTTGTGGTTTGGCAGAGGATTCTCAGGCTGTCCTTGTTCACCCACCTGTAAATCTCGTTAAAAGCTGTGTTGTTTTGCTATTCCCCAAACTGTCCGTGTTGAAGATATGTGGCCCTTGTTTATTATCACCTCAGACAAACCGAATCATGACCATCCTAAAAATATCAAATCTCACTAAAATGAGACAGAATATGAGCAGTAATCAATGTCATTTCATGCATATGCATTAGATGTAAACCACTGCATTGATGCACATCATACATATTCACGTGAAACATACATAGTGTGCATGAATAACTCTATTTGACCCCTTCTCCGCAAAATCTGCACTCTTCCTCCTCAGGTGAGAAAGTGTGTGTGTGTGTGTGTGTGTGTGTGTGTGTGTAGTGTATTAGTTTGCAGGAATGTGTGTCTGTGTGTGTGTGGATTATGAGAAGAGCATTGTGACCAACCGGGAGCAGATTTTTGCTGCAATGACCCGTTCAAGCACCGATTTCTGTCCCATCCTCTGGCCTTCCGCTCCTCTCAGCCCAGACATGCACCACCTTGCCATCTTTTGACTTGATGAAGATTCCTGACATCGGTAATGTGATGAATAAATTTGAGGTCCTTGGGATTGTAGGAGAGGGTGAGTGCTCCTTTCGTTAATATCATTCCGTAAAGAGGAATAATATCATTGCTTATAAAACAGCTGCTTGTGCGTAAGCCGTAAACGGTATGAACTGAATATATGAAGCTTTTCCCTTTTATCTCCAAAGGAGCCTATGGAGTGGTCCTGAAATGCAGACACAAGGTAAGACATATTTATGCAGAAAGCTGTTGGTCAGCATGCTAAGTAGAACTAAACAAAGTCCTCTGTAAATATGTTGTAGAGCTTATTTGATCCATGCAAATTAGATGTATTTTGGAAACTAGATTGCTGTTTTGAATCTATTGGATGAAGATCAATTATAGCCTGATATATTGTTTATGCAAAAATTTGTCATTTGTAGAGATAAGGCTATTTACCCGTAATAAAAAATTGCCTAACTGACTTAACCTTTATGGGCCTTGTGACTGTAACTTTCCGAGAAGAGCTGCACAACACGTTTAAACATCTTAAACGGTACATTTGTTGAGATATTTCCTTTATAAATATATTTTCAATTGTAATATGGCATGGTTCCCTAGCAACTGGTTCTTTTAAAATTGTGGGCTTCTCCAAATGCATTGCTTGTGGCCTAGTTGGCAGATTTGCTTCATTGTTTGGGAGGCATTTTCAGACAGTTGAACATCGCTAGACTAACTCACAATAAGGTAAATATAGGCATATTTTCAACCAGTAGAAACTGCTTTTGTTGAAATTGCTGCTGTGCCGATTTTATTGTATCGTCCTTTATGCAGTGATTTCTGTGCGTTTTAAAACATTAGCTTCTATACATGCTCAATACATGCTAATCCAGAGGATTTAGCCTCTGACACTGCTATTGATGTGTTTGTTCGATATACAAAATAGTTTGCATTTGAACTGAATTCGATGACACAGAGTTTAAAGTACATATGCCCAATTTAGTTAGGGAGTTTTAAAAAAATTATATTTAAAGGGATAGTTCACTCAAAAATTCAAATTACCTCATGATTTACTCACCCTAAAGCCATCCTAGGTGTATATACCATTCTTCTTTCAGACGAATACAATCGGAGTTATAATAAAAAATGTCCAGGCTAATCCAAGCATTATAATGGCAGTGAATGGCAGCCCAAAATTTGAAGCCCATCCATCCATTATAAAAGTACTCCACACGGCTCCAGGGAGTTAATGAAGGCCTTCCGAAATGTTTGTGTAAGAAAAATATCCATATTTAACATGTTATAAAGTAAAATATCTAGCTATTGCCAGACCGCCTTCCATATTCAATTTACGAATAAATTCGTAAGCTGTGTGGAGCACTTTTATAATGGATGGATGCACTTTTTTGGTCTTAAATTTACTGCCATTATAAAGCTTGGATTAGCCAGGACGATTGAATTCATTTGAAAGAAGAAAGTCATATACACCTAGGATGGCTTGAGGGTGAGTAAATCATGGGGGTAATTTTCAATTTTGGGTGAACTATCCCTTTAAGGCCCATTCACACCAAGGACAATAACTGTAATGATACCAATAATGATATAGTTCTAAAAATGATAAATATTGTAAATATAAAAGAATAGCAGAGTCCATACCACAAATGATAACAGCACAGAGAAACGATATCATTGGATTCACTTTCAAACGATTTTTTTTCCCAGCTGATGAACGACAGCCAATCAGAATCCATCCTGCTTTAAAGAGCTCGAGCATTTAAAGCGACAGCACATGCTTATAATAAACATAATGCTATGGTCCGCAAATATAGTTATCATTATAGTTATCATTGTTGGTGTGAACGGACATTTATGATAACATCTTTTACCACATTCATATAAATCAAATTTCAAAACCACTAGATCAGATTTTATCATCAAAACTACCTGTCGGTTAAGGTTGTTTAAGGTTGTTTTCACAGTCCCTTTCGATGCTGTTGGTATTTGATTCATGGTTGCATGCCCAGGATGTGTCTTCACGCCTGGGCGGACAGTAGCAGTGTGGCTGGGTGCCTGGCTAGATGATGAATGACAGTACAGTGCAACAGAATGGTTAGGGCTCATTACACTTTAGATTTCACTGACCTCGACGCACACACATTCGGAGTTAACACCGATACCATACACAGTATTCATGCTCTTATCTGTACAGATTCATGTAGTTGCACATATCTTTCCGGAAACAGTTTAAAGGTCAAAATAAAAGTCAAAAGTTTGTTTAAATGTTTGCATATGGAACTGACACTTAATCATGTAAAGATGCATATCTCCAGAGTCTTTATGAGTATTTTTATTGATTATGAGTTATGTTAAATAATCAGTGTGGATAAGAATTGGCCGAGAATTGATGATAGAAAGGAGATAAACCAATCATATATCCATGCATAATTACATTGTTCCACTCCAAGTTCCTATGCATCATTGTTATGATAATAAGACCTATAAATTCAGCAGCAAGTATACTTCTCAGTGTGTGCCAGAACAGAAATACAGGCTTGTGCTTTTAGTAATTGGTCAGTCAGCGCTTTCCCTCCTTCATTAAATGCATTCAGAATTGCAGTTGAAATCAAGAGTGACTGTTTCTTTTTTGTTGCATTCTGTCTTGTTTCCCTTTCACCTATCATTATTCTCCAACGCAAATATGCCTGCGATCTATTTACAGGCATTCAGAATAGCACTGATCACTGAGAAACTACTAAACTTGGATTCCGCTACATACCTGATTAAGAGCAGCATGTTTGAGTCTTAAAATAAGGCAGACAAACCTTATTATAAGGAGACTAGATTCAATTTGTTGGTGACTTTTGGTGTTGTGTAGAGTTGTCGCTTGCCTTTGGGTGATTTAGTTATAGAATAGAATAACATAAAATGGAACAGAATAAAGTTATTTCTGGTCTTTTAATTTGATTGGACATGCTGCCAACTATTATTTTTTTATTATTTATTTCACTCCTTTTGTCTGTGTTGGTGCCATTGTGCAGTATGTACTTTGCTTGAAAATATACATTTAATTCTGCTTTGGCTTCTATTGCAACATTTTTTTATGTAGACTATCATTCAAAAATTTGGAGACAGTGAGATTCCCCACCCCCAAGAAAAGTTCTTTCTGCAGTTCTTTCTCTTCATCAAATAATCCTGACAGGAATGATCATAGGTTTCACAAAAACTATTAAGCAGCACGATTGTTTTCAACACTGATAATAAGAAGAAATTGTTTTTAAGCAGCAAATCAGCATATTAAAATGATTTCTGAAGGATCATGTGACACTAAAGACTGGAGTAATTATGCTGAAAATTCAGCTTTGCATCACAGGAATAAATTACATTTTAAAATATATTCAAATAGAAAACATTTCTTTTAAATTGTAATATTTCACAATATTACTATACCTTTTATTAAAAGAATTCAGCCTTGGTGAGCATAAGAGATTTCTTTCAAAAACAAAACTGTTAAACTGTTGTATAAAAGCAATCAATTCCAAATGTTCAGTTTTGCACTGTTGTACTGAGCCATGCAGATATTCAGCACTTTTGCATATTACTAGAGTAGAGTTAGAGTAGAACAGAATAGTTCAATACAAACATTTACTGTTCAGTATTGAAAAAGCACTGTTTATGTAAATTTTGATGAAGCACATCCCATTCACATATTTGACTATTAAATGGCTACAGTGTGCATCCCAAATCCCCACATCCTCAAATAAGCGATCCATTTGTGCATTCATACAAAAAAAACATTGGTATACATCCACTCAGATCAATGCAGATTGCACAAGTTGTTCGATTAAAACTTGAAAAATAAAACTTATAAGTGACTGTTAATAGAGGAACTGGAGAGATGAGTTGTTATTAACTCCAGTCAAAATCATAGTGTTTTTTACAAAGCAAAACACTATCCTATTAGCATATCATGGATTTATACAGTGATGCAAAACATGTACAGATGAATAAAGGAACAAATAAATAAACATAAAACAACATCTTAGGTTTAATATTTGATTTATTCATATTTTATATTTGCAATCATTAATGTGTGTAAAGCATATTCAATGTGTCTCATTTAGTTACGGTATGTACTTCTCCAGAAGTACTCTGTACCAACAAACCTTTAAAAAGCTCTTGTTTCTGACTATTGGCAGTGGCTTCTCTATTGTTTCTCTCAAGTCTACCCAAGTGATGTTATCCCAGCGAGTAGGGGCCATGAAAGGCCCTTTGTGCATGACCAAACACAACAAGAACTGCTGTTTGTTCTTGTCTTTGGTTGAGATAATCTTGTGTACCTTTCATTTAGTAGTTTTTGCATTGAAATATATAAAAAGCAGTTAAATGTGTCTTATGATGCTAAATGTTAATTATTCTGTAGAATAGGTTAACATGCTTTTATGTTCAAAAGACATTATTTTTCATATGCTGTACATTTATTGCAGTACCTCTATTCCCAGTCTGTCTGAAACCTGCTAATTTCTACTAAGCCCCTCCTTCTGAAAAGCCCAGAGTGCTCTGATTGGCCAGCTGCCCCAGTGTGTTATTAGCCAACCTCAAGGCTCAAGCGTGTGTTGGAAATGTAACGCCTCTTACCATAATTGTAAGCTTCAGCTTCCACGGCTTCTAAAGCAACTGTAAACATGTCATCGGTATTACAGTGTCAGTTCGAGTCTGAATGAGATTCTGAAAATGTGGATGATCAACCAGATCAAGAGGCACAAACTTTGCAAGCACGACTTGAGCAGAATGTTTCACAGTGTTTTTTTTCTTGTAACTCTCTTACCTTTCAGATACAGTGTAATAATGGTTTAGGGCCCTATTTTAATGATTTGAACGCATGGTCCATGGAGCAGGTACACTTAGGGTGTGTCCAAATTCACTTTTGCTAGTTTAATGACGGGAAAAATGGTTGCATGGTCTAAAAGGGTTGTACCTAATTTCTTAATGAGCCATGGGTGTGTTTTGGGCATAATGTGCAATAAACCAGTCAGAGTCTCATCTCCCATTCCCTTTAAAAGCCAGTTACGTTTGCACCATGGTGGATTCGCTATTTCATCCTCAACCTGATGAGTCAGTTTAAATCCATGAGTGTATTGCCACGATTGATAAGTAGCCAATTTCATTCGTCATTTCTGCAAATAGGTCATTCTGATGCATGCATTAGAATATCCATTATGACATGTAGCATTTTTATCTTTATGTACACAATAATAATCTTTTGCATCGTAATCATTTTATTTGTAATATTTGACATGTTTGTGTGCTGTTGCGCGTCCCTGTGTGTGTAATAAGCAGAGTGTATCCACGTTGTGCACCACGCATATTACTAACGCACCTTTTAAATGACACAAAAAATACTGCACTATTGACTTTAGACCAGGTTTCAGTTGGTCAATGGAGTAGTCGTTTTCAGTTGCCTCAAAATAGCAACACGCCAACAATGAGCCTGAACACACCTCATTTTCAGACCAGCACGCCCACGGGCGCAAATGCATTTGCTATTTAAACAACGTGGCACTGGACATGATAACTGCGTCGGGCTGAAACTAGCAAAAAACACTTGCCTGGCGCTGCATTGCGCCGGGTGTATGATAGGGCCCTTAATTTGTCTTCTTCACTGTAACAACTTTTTCCAGAAGTGACATTATAAGTGTATATTTACCAGGTTCAGGAAGCTGGAAGAAAATGCACTGTACAAGCTAACTAAATAAATCTTAACCACTTGGTTCTCAAGTTAATCTGTTTTTGCAAGGCCAAAAATGGGAGTTTGCTTTTGCATCGAAACACAAAGGCTTTTCATCCAAAATCGCATTCTCTCTTGAGTGGGTTCTTATTTTGAGTAAATAGTTACTTCACGACCACTCAAAAAATATGTTGTATATAATATGAATGTGTGTAGTATGAGTGTAGTATAGTCACCATGTTGTCATTATAATGTGACCTACCAGCGTCAGTTAAGTCGCTTCACTGCCATTCACAAATCCTCTCCCGTGCACGCTTCAGAATCTCGCCAGAAGTAGTAGGTCATCCTGCTACTATTTTATGAGCACTGCGAATTCGGACATTCTTTTGTCACATACTCTTTTTTTGGTAGGGGAGTATGCTTTCAAGATTCAAGATTCAAGAGTTTTATTTGTCACATACACAGTTATATACAGAATATACAACCGGCAGTGAAATGTAAACAGGTCCGCTCCATGGACAGTGCAAATTCACAGTTAAAAACACAAGGAAGAAATTATAATAGAAATAGGATATAAAAAAAAACTATCTATATATATATATATATATATATATATATATATATATATATATATATATATGTCTATATCTGTAGAATTATAAATAATCAAGTCAAGAGAAAAAAGGTAACAAATAAGGATAAAGTGGAATAAAATAATTGAAGTAGACTTTGCAGTGAGTAAACTGTAGACTTATAAATATGTGGTTAACAAATGTATAAAGAGTATAATGTGCAAACAGGTTTATAACAGGTTGTTACACAGTAACAACGAGAACAGAAAGTGCAGTGCAATGTCAGTGTATCGATGTTTATCCTGACGTGAAGTCACGTGATGTTAAGTGACTGAGTTCAGGAGTCTGATGGCCTGGGGAAGAAGCTCCTCCTGAGTCTCTCAGTTTTGGCCATCAGGCTTTCGGAAGCGCTTACCAGATGGTAGCAGCGTGAAATGAGGGTTTGCAGGGTGATTAGAGTCCTTGATGATCTTGGTAGCTCTACCTTTGCAGCGTTTGGTGTAGACGTCCTGCAGAGACGGGAGAGCTGACCCTGAGATACGCTCGGATAAGCGCACTACTCTTTGCAGGGCTTTGCGGTCATGACTGGTGCTGTTCCCATACCACGCTGTGATGCACTGAGTTAAAACACTTTCTATCGCCCCTAAATAGAAAGTTTTCAGGATAGCTGGTGAAACCCTGAATTTCCTCAGCTGGCGCAGGTGGTACAGTCTTTGCCTGGCTTTTTCACCTGTGTCTGAATGTGAGCAGTCCAGGTCAGGTCCTCGGAGATGTTTACTCCCAGGTACTTGAAGCTGCTCACTCTCTACTGGTGACCCGCTGATCATGAGGGGAGTATGTCCGTTGCTGTCTCTTCCTGAAGTCCACAATCATTTCTTTGGTCTTGCCAACATTCAGAGAGAGACAGTTGTCCTGGCACCATGATGTTAGATGCTCCACCTCGTCCAAGTATGCCGTCTCATTGTTGTTGGAAATGAGGCCCAGGACAACAGTATCATCAGCAAATTTGATGATAGAGGTGGAGCTGTGTGTGGACAAACAGTCATGCGTGTAGAGAGAGTAGAGCAGGGGGCTCAGGACACAGCCCTGTGGAGCTCCCACACTCAGGGTGATGGAGGTGGAGGTGGACTGGCCTATTCTCACCACCTGAGGCCTGCCAGTGAGGAAGTCCTCAATCCAGTGGCAGAGAGAAGGATTCAGGCCGAGATCCAGGAGTTTGGAGGTTAGCTTGGTGGGAACTATGGTGTTAAAGGCTGAGCTATAGTCAATAAATAGCAGTCTTACGTAGTTCCCACTTTTGCTGTCGATGTGAGTGAGGGAGGAGTGGAGGACATGAGAGATGGCATCTTCAGTCGATCTATTGGGACGATAGGCAAACTGAAGAGGGTCCAAAGTGTCAGGAATGAAGGCGCAAATGGTGTTTTTAATGAGTCTCTCAAAGACCTTCATGACTATAGACGTGAGAGCCACTGGACGATAGTCATTTAGGCAAGAGGGTTTACTGTTCTTAGGGACAGGGATGATGGTGGATTTTTTGAAGGAGGTGGGGACCACAGATGTAGCGAGGGACTCATTAAAGATAGATGTAAACAACCCGGCGAGCTGATCAGCACAGGACCGCAGAACACGACCTGAGATACCATCTGGCCCGGCAGCTTTCCTGACGTCCACACGCTTGAGTGCTGGGTTGAGTTGATCGCTGAGTATGCGATTTCGGATGCAGCCACAGCATGGAGACAACACTACAATTCACTGATGCTTCGTCTTCTTTCTTTGCGTAAGCCTTTTGGTGGGCATCGTGCCAATATTTCACATTGTGATGTAGACGTTTGCGGAAGTAACATCTAGACTTCGATCGTGTTTTTGTCAGGTTTGGACCAGTGTTCTCCGTTAGATAGAATAAGTCGCTGTGTGCGAGACTATGAGCGTTGTAATTTTGCAGATCTTATACATGCACAAACAGATGCATTACACACTAAAGGCATCAAAGCATCATATGACACCTTTAATATTCTTGTGTGAAATTCTTGTCACAGAGTCTGAATGTGCAATGGTCACTTAAATTCTATTAGCATCTCCGCACTTTGTTTTCAAGCTTGCTCCATTAAAATGAGTGAAAAGACATCAAATGCATGCAGCTAGGCAGCAATTTGTTTATTTGTCAGCAATGTGCAATCACACCCACACTGATTAGCATTTGAACATCTCATGTTTTAAGATCTATTAAATGACTGTTTGATTTTGCCGTTGATGTGAAGCTCAATAAGGGTGCTTTATATGCTCTCTTCAGACGTGCGAGGCCTGTGAGTGACGGGGATCATCTGAATTTAAAAGCTTGTTCCCTTGGAGAGGAATATTTATTTTTATAGCATATCAGTCGAATTGAGGGCAGAGGAGGAAGAGGGGACGTGAGTGTGCATTAGCATTAAATAGGTCACCTTGAGTGGGAACACTGGTTGTGGAGGACCGTGTTGAGATGACTGTGCAAGGCACCATGGGTGAGATTGTGTGTGACAGAAATGCCAAGATGGAGAGATATTGTTTTGTTAGGAAAGATAAGGGTTTCTTTTCTAAAATCCTATATTAAGGGTCCGCAATCATTTTAACCTCAGTCGCTTAACATTCACTATTATTCCAAATTTTGCGGTCAGAACAATTTTGTTTTGAAGAAATTACTTTTTATCAAAGTCATATTAAATTGATCAAAAGTGACAGGAAAAAGACACGTGCAGTTTTACAGAATATTTATATTTCAAATAAATGCTGCTCTTTTGAACTTTCTATTCATCAAAGAATCATGAAAAACACGAATCACTATTTCCAGAAAAATATTAAGCAAGCAGCACAACTGTTTTCAACATTGATAATATTAAGAAATGTTTCTTGAGCACCAAATTAGTAAAGGATCATGTGACACTGAAGACTAGAAGTAATGGCTGCTGAAAATTCAGCTTTGCCATCACAGGAATAAATCACATTCTACATATTTAGAAATAGAAAACAATATTTCACAACATTGCTGTTTTTACTGTATTTTTTGCAAATAATTGCAGCTTTGGTGTGCATAAGAGACTTCTTAAAAAATCATATATATATATATATATATATATTTCATTTTTAGATGTGCTATCATATATAAATTCTAATTTTAAGAGAAATTTAAGCCAGTCATTTGACTAAGTCTAAAAAAAGGCCAAGGATATTAAAGCACCAGATTTGCAGACACAAATTAAATTGTGAGCAATTTAAATATTAAATTAATATTAATTATATTGTCTGGTCAGGCTTAATCTGCAAGCAACAATGAAATAGTGTTTGTTTCCTTTACCCAAGTGCTCACATTATTTTATGAGCAGGAATGGTGCTTTAAATCCAGCGTCAGGCCTGGTAATAAATTGAAAACATCATGAAGGCTTAAAATGGATTCTAATATCCGTTTACAGGATATTATTTAGTACTTAAACGTGCCTCTGTGTCATTGTGTGGCTCTCAAGGCTAAGCTGCCCCACCATGTGTCTAATGTAAACATGTCTGTGGTAATAATAGAACAACAGCTGTGTGGTCAATGGAACACAATCAATATGTGGGACACTCTAGTTCCATTGTATGGATCTTATGGAAGACAACATGCAATGCCGTATACTCTACTGCCTAGAGCTTACGCAACCATTCAGGATTGATTTTAGAATTTAGGGTTTGTGCCAATGAAAAAAAAAGCTGAATCAGTTTGGTCAATAAAATCTTTTTGGGTCAATGTCGTTTTGCTTGCAGTTTTTAAATGCATTAAGAGAAGCCATTTTTTTGGTCCTTTTCCTTCTATGCTAGGGACACTTTTCCTATTCCTATTCATGTTCAAATTGTCAACATTTTAAGATATTTTAAGCTATTATGAAATCTAAATTTATTTACCCTATTTATGATCCTGCTTTTATTTTGCACAATTCATCAGAACAAGTTTTTGTCTTATTTTTTCAATTTATATTTTTACAATTAGATTACCTTTGCTGTCATGCAGTGGTCGCTTAGTTAACATTTAACAGTTTATTAAAATTATTTATAATTCTTAGCAAATCCCAAAAATAATATCCATCCTTTACTGTAAAGTATGTTTTATTTGTTAATTTATTTCAATCAGAAACTACCGTTCAAAAGTTTATTTTTTTGTATTATGAAAATTTAATGTTTTTATTCAGCAAGGATACTAGTAAAGATGGTAATTTAAATTGATTAAAAAAATCACTGTAAACACATTTACAAAATATTTCTCATTCAAATAAATGCTGTTCTTTAGAACTTTCTATTCATCACAAAATCCTGAAAAACTTTAATCAACATTTCCACAAAAATATTAATCAGAACAACTGTTTTCAACATCAATAATAAGAAATGTTTCTTGAGCACCAAATCAGCATATTAAAATTAATCCTGAAGGATCATGTGACACTGAATACTGGAGTAGAAATACTTCACGGGAATAAATTACATGATCAAAGGAATAAAGTCAATTTTAAAATATATTAAAGTAGAAAACAGCTATTTTAAAGTGCAAGAATATTTCACATTACTGTATTTACTGTATTTTTGATCAAATAAATGCAGACTTGGTGACCATCTTTCAAAAACTTTTGAATGGTAGTTGATCCTAAATTTTTACCTTAGTTTATATTTTACTTCTCACTCTTTTTCTCCATTACAGAAAAAAAACTCTCCCTGATAGAGTTCCCTTAAACAAGCGCTGACAAAAGTAAGAGGATTTAATACAGATGACTCTTTAATAGGGACCCTATGAATGGAGAAGATATCAAATTTAGCTGTGATCTACTCTGTTTCTCCTGGAGGCTGACAGGGCTTGAGTTCACGATACCACGCCAGCTCAGGAACCCAGCTTGGCATGAGAGATGTTTTATCTCTGTCTTAGCAGCAAGGACAATTAAGGTTGCGCCAGCTTTGTTGGCAATATGAAATTAGATCCGTGCTGTTTTTCAACAGCATAGTTGTACAAACCGTACGGATGTTAGAACGGATGCCAAAATCATTATTAAAGTAAGCGATACTAAAAGTTGGCTGAACTGACTACGTGTTCTGCTCTGTTTCATGGTGTAGCGGTCTTTAAAATTGCATCTAATTATTTCCTAAACAAATTACATTAACAGTACCATGCATTTAGTGAGAACATGTCTATGCACAGGCCTCTGTAAAGTTCAGCTACTGACTTTGTGCTGTCATGTTGAGAGAAATACCCTCTCAAACGATCCGACCTCCCACCCTCTGAACGGCACAATGGCCGTGAAGAAAGCTGGGAAGCTAAAGGAATTAAAACAACAAGCTTGCCGCTTGTAATCCTACTATCTGCCCATGCTAGAGTTCTGGACACATAGTCTCTCCTGCACCCCCTCATGAGTGATAGTAATGATATATTGACTGCTCTGAGTGCTTTGGACCCCCATTGGCCCCTTATATTTCCTATCAACAAACCAAAGTCAACAGCCTATCTTTCACAAGTACACCTGACCTATACATTAACATGTTGTAATCCAAAACGGAAACAACAAGCTAAAGATCGGATTACCTGTCACCAAATATCAGTTATGTCACTGTTTGATGTCACTCTGTATTATCACAGGATTCTGTCTGGAAGGTAAAGGCATATTTTTAGTGCATATGCACTTTTGTAAATAGAATTATGGGTTGGTCTCCATGCTTATTAGAAATATGAGACATGGACGCTGTGTGTGTGGTGGGTTTTTGAAGCTGTGAAAGTCTCAGCTTCTCCATAAACGCCTTTCAGATCTCCCCAACCCCTCCGCTTTCTTCACTGTCCATGACTCATTCACCCCCCTATATATATTCCGAGAGACAGACAGGTTTGTCAAGTAAGTGAAGAAACTAAATATATCTGATTCCTGAATGATGTCGCAAGTTTGTTGCCAAAAGCAAAGCATTTACAGGGTATAATGAATTTTCTTCAACCTGAATGCAGAATACAGACTACATCCTAGTTTTTGTACTTTCATTGTATGTACTTAAAAGGATAGTTAACCTAACATTTTTACATCTGTCATCATTTGCTCACCCTTGTGTTGTTCTAAAGCTGTATGCATTTCTTTCTTCTGTGAATTTTTTGAAAGTCAAGTGTGGTCCAGACGACATTGGACCAGGGTTATAATTGTTAACGAATAGTTTTTGTTAATTAAATAATGCTGAAATAAAATAAAATATAAATATTAGATGTAAAACTTATTTCAATTAGTATCCAATGTAATATTTAGAATTTTTTAAACTAAATAAATAAAACTAAAATAAATAAACTAAAATGGAACTAAAAATAAATTAAACCAAAATAGTAATATTTAAAAATATATATATTGTAAAAAAGACAAAAAGTACATTACATATTTAATAAAGGGGTAAGACTTAATGGGGTCTTGACATGGATTTTTTCTTATATATTCCTTGAGTTTTACTTATAATGTTAATTATAAAAAGACAAATGCAGAAAAATATAATTTTTCACCTTCATTCTGGCCTTTTGTCTGAAATGATGCATTTTTAAGCAGTGGCTTCTTTGAGGTTTGTCAGTAATTATGACTGGCTAACATCATTGCTTCGGAAACGGTATCAACAACACCCACATGAGTAAAGGGTTTTGAAAACATTATCCATATACAACCGCCATTTACAGACAAAGAATTATTTAATTTTGTTTTGTGATGCAGCTGCTGTAAGATCAGTTGGCTGCTTCATCTTTCAACAAAAGTTTCTTTGTGAACTCTCCATTACACTGCCTCATTTACAAAACAAAATGCTCTGAACAAACATAATCCTCCAACACGATTTGGGATGGCATTAAAATACCATCCACTTGTTTCCGATGCCTTTATCATTCCCTGGTTGCATACTTTAGAATGTCAACAGATATAATATTGAATGTACTCATTTAATGTACAGCTTTTTGCATACTTTGCAGTATGGAAGTATGCAACTGTACTATGCTAACAAAAGTCCTTTTAATACCAAAGGAAAACCTGACCGTTCAGTATAATTAAAAGCAGCCAGGTCTTTCTGCAAGTAGCCCATGCAGGGGTCCGGGTAATTCAATATGGAAAAGCTATTCCCTTATCCAGCCCCACATGCATGCTGTGCCTGTTAATCATTTCTGATCATGAATCATATCTGTTCATGACAAGCTGTGCTTAAAATGAAAATGACTTGTAGTTCCACTGTGGAGGAGAAGTATGAGGAAGCCTTCGAGGCACTTGCTACTGACCGGAGGCGTCAGGTAGTGCTAGCGCCTGGATCCAGCCTTGTTGTGGGAGATTCATTTGGGATTTTCTTTCAGTTTAATTGCAGCTGGTTCAAATGCAAGCCTCAGCGATGTGCTGAAATCTGCAGGGTTTGGGCATTTTTATGGATTTCGTCCAAGAGTTGACAAACATGTCTTTTAGTTGGAGGAAGATTTTCTGAAAACAGAAAAATGTGCATTGTTGTTGCTTGTTGACTTGATAACCCATATAAAAAGTACTGTGGCGGTACCGTAGTACAGTGATGTTATCAAATAGGAATACTCTTATATCTCTCTTAAGTCTCTTCTGTTCACCACGGCTGCATTTATTTGATCAAAAATACATTGAAAACAGTAATATTGTGAAATATATTTTAAAATGTAACTCATTCCTAACTTATCTAACTTACAATATTCCAGAATTTTCAGCATCATTACTCCAGTCTTCAGTGTCACATGATCCTTCAGAAATCATCCTAATATGCTGATTTGATACTCAAGAAACATTTCTTATTATCAGTATTGAAAAACGTTGCTTTTTCTTGAAACAATAACATTTTTTTGTGAATAGAAAGTTCAAAGCAGCATTTATTTGAAGTATTTTTAACATTATGAATGCATTTAATGTTTAATGTTTAAAAAACATAATACTGGATAAATACCATTTTCATATGCCATGGTATTTACATGGTCCTCTTAAGTACTTCAAAGGTTGCCATTGTATAACCTTGGTACATGTCCAAAAACATAGTAAAACCATGGTACTTTTTTGCAAGTAAATATATCAGCAATTATTGAATGTGTTTCTTGTATTGCACAACCTTTCTGTGACACTGTAACTATAGTAATTCTCTCAATTTAGAGTTTCCCTTATATCAGACTTGTTAGCTGCTTTCAGTTCTGCCTTTGAAATACACAGGCTACAGAAGAATAATGGTTTAATATCCATTTATCAGGGCACTATAGTCTATAATACTGGCTGGAATTTGTCCTGAGTGAGTGTTTACTGTGTAGAATTGTGATAAATGGATGGGTTTTAGCAGCTAGCGTGATCATACCGCTAATGCTGTCACTGTGAAGGGTGCTGTAGTGCAAATTGAGAGCTCTGAATGACAAAGATAGGCAAAAGAGGCTCTGTCCAACACCACAGATGACAGGGACTCTGTGTGACTGACAGTGGGTGAACATTTCTCCACCGCAAGGGCTGCTGAACACATGGCTAAATATGTGCATGCAATACTTCCGCCTAATAATTAGACATCCTAATATGAAATTATTATCTATTCTTTGAAAACAGGCACATTGTTCCATTTAGCGGAAGCATTGTCAGGGGCTTTGTCATGAAAAATACCCCTTTGTGGCTTATTTGATACAACTGGGAAGTGGTTCGTCTAAGGTTCAGTTCTTTTGTGCAGCTCTCAGTTGTTTGTTTTACATGTTAAATCCATTAACAGCTTGCTAATAAAGCTTGTGTTTGAGAAGGCGCTCAAACTGATTTACATATCTGGTTTGCAGGAGACAAAAGAGCTTGTGGCCATTAAGAAGTTCAAGGACAGTGAAGGTAAAAGACTGCTACAACCAAATGCTTGCTTTTTCATCCATGTCATTTAATGGTTGGAGACTTTGAAATGAGCTACAACACACTCATGGTTACCATGACACAAAGTATAATTTACATTATTTATCGCCGACTCCAAGGGCCTGTTTGGATAATTATTTGGTATATACACTTTACACAATAATTGAAGTTTTCTATGTAACAAATATAAATACAGTTTTATACCTGATTTCTGTGATTTTCTAGCAAACAACATGAAATAAACGTCAACATTTAATGGATTAAAGGCACAATATGTTAGATTTTTGGATTAAAATATCCAAAACCACTAGAACAATGTTATATATTTTGTTGACTTGTGTACTTACATTATCCCAAATGTTTCCAAGAATGTTTAAATCCAGAGAAATAACCAATTTCAACCAGGACAAGGACTGTGTTCGTGTGTCGCCTATCAATGACATCATACCTGCGTTATCCTCGATTTTCATGGAAACACCAAAGACGCTTTAATAAATTAAGTGTTTTATTAGACAGCCACGCAACTGTTTGGATACATTCATTGACAGAAATCATTGTTATATCGCTCAACACAGTTAGTCTTATTGTTTAATTCTAATTTTTTTGATTTACCACGAGTACCATGTTTTACCATGCCTATCGATCTAGCTTACTACAAGTGTTTCATAGTAGCCACCGAGCGAACGCACAGAGTAGCATTATAACATAACTTTCAACACACTCAAATGTATCTAATTTGATAAAACAGCGCTGCGTTACCTCACATACGCATGACCGGAAGAAGCGAAAGCGGTCGCCTGCGGCATAATAAAAGCTCTCGAGCCGTGTGTTGTGCTTTTCTTTCATTAGCAATCGCTCCAGCGGCCTCGTTCCGCTCCAACGGCTTTCAGCCCCACCCCACTTCATACTACAGTAATGTTAATAAATCTTTAATACATTAGCTCACCCATGAATATGATTTCTGCCCGAGTCCCATCAGATTCTTTTCCACCGGCTGTAGAGGTAGACAAGGCGTCATTAAGCTACACCTTTGTTTTGAATAAGCAACCTCTAGCACTAGACCTTTAAATTACATATTGTGCCTTTTAAATTCTTATTTATTTTATAAATACAATTTAAAAAAAACAGTTGGTAACAGAGATGAATTGTTGAGCTGTCAAGGAAATGGCATGGGATTGTCTTCCCATCATGCTGTAGAAAGGATCCAGATGATGTCATCATTATAAGGGGGGATAGAGATATTTGCTACTTTCATGCTAGGTTAATTTAACGATAGATCTTACATATCTAGCTTTCACAACAAAAAGACATAAGATTTGCACCTATTATACTTTAAAAAGGTAATGGCACACCAAAGTGTTCCCTATTTGTGATAAGTGCCTTTAAAAATGTCACCTTCCTTTGAGAGCTTTATAGCTCATTTATTTTACTCTAGAAAACACAAGCCCCCTCTCAATCTTGCCTAACCCCCTTGTGTGTTCCCGCAGAGAATGAGGAAGTTAAAGAGACGACGTTACGAGAGCTCAAGATGCTCCGTACGCTGAAGCAAGACAACATTGTAGAACTGAAAGAGGCTTTTCGTCGACGGGGGAAACTCTATCTAGTGTTTGAATATGTGGAGAAGGTCAGTGCAAAACTTTTTTTTACTTTAATTTGTATTGGTCTGAATTGTTGTTCAAATGACATGATGGTGATGATGAGTTGTGTTTCAGATAGTGTTTTGCTATATATTTCAGAATATGCTTGAGTTGTTGGAGGAACTGCCCAATGGTGCGCTACCTGATAAAGTACGAAGTTACATCTTTCAGCTGATCAAAGCTATTCACTGGTGCCACAAGAATGAGATCGTTCACAGGGTATGACAATCTCTGTATTTCTTTATAGATCATATCTTAATCCATATGAATCGAGCGGTTTAGTCCAAATTTTCTGAAGAGACACGATAGCTTTATATGATGAACAGATTGAATTTAGGCTTTTATTCACATTCAAACATTGATCAGCAAACACAAACAGAAGCTCAACCGAACAGAATTTTCATTTTTGGGTGAACTATTCTTTTAGTTTATTTGACACTGTATTAAAGGTAACTTGTACTTTGTACCTTTTAAGAACATAAGGATAGATAGATAGATAGATAGATAGATAGATAGATAGATAGATAGATAGATAGATAGATAGATAGATAGATAGATAGATAGATAGATAGATAGATAGATAGATAGATAGATAGATAGATAGATAGATAGATAGAGAGTTAAACATGAAATAGATTTTTAAAATTGACCAACCCCAAACCTTTTAACAGTAGTGTATGTGTTTTACTAATGTTTGTATGTGGGTCTTTTCTGTTATGAAGTACACATTTTCATTTTTAATGAAGTATTTATAGAAGTTGTGATGTAAAGATCAAGGAATCAAAAATGATACGATCTGAGATGTCTTTATTTTGTCATTTTCAACATTTCTTATTTATTGCTGGTGTAATTTTTGTGTAGTTGTGAACACAAATTGAGCTCACTAAGAAAATATCCATCCTTTCATCTAATCTGCAGATATCAAGCCTGAAAATCTCCTCATCAGCTCCAATGATATCCTGAAGCTATGTGATTTTGGTGAGCAGAGGCTTTCACTCGTCTGATTCAGGACCCGCCACCCCCATATTCACACTGATCTCTCTCGCTGAATGCTTGGTCTCCTTTCCAGGCGTCATGAGTACTGCTGTGACGTCTGAAACAAAAAAAAAAAAAAAGATCTGAAGTCGGATTTGAGTGGAAGGGAATTAAGCCGTTTTTGTCGAAATCAAAACAAAGGTTTGAGTGACAGCGCTTATTCTGGGTAATGCAAAATTTAAGTTGATTTTGGGTCGTTCCAGATATATGAGTTTATAAACTGAAATGGAAGACGACTGAAATATCCACCCTTATCACAGAAAAGGACGTTGTTAGCAGTGTTGGCGAGTAATTTACTCAAACTCTTTTTAAATTTTCATTAGCATGACGGTCATCTAGCTGTCATAACTATTTTTTAAAAAGTGTAGTGCAGTGTTGTACGACAAAACCCAACAACGCTATTTTTAATGCTTGCACCTCGTACCAGCAATACACAAAGTATAACTATTTATGTTTATATTATACCCTTTTGAATCATTTTTTTTTTTTTTTGTCATTTGTTTTATGCTAGATAATACTGATCTGGTTCGGCAAAAACAACTAGGCCTATATCATCTTATCATTTTCATCACTTATTTAATTTGTATTGTATAAAAATATTTTTAGGTAATGTGTGTAGTATACACAATTAAAATTAATTAACGTATTAATATAAATTATATTATAAATAAAATACACACACAAATATTTGTATGAATTATAATATAAGATGATATAATTATAGAAATAAACATTTATATAATTGTATAAATTAACAAAATAGACACGCATTACATATAAATACATTTTATAATAATTATACATTTAATCATATATTTTGTATATTAACAATATTATCCCCTTAAATAACTTTGAACTTGCATAATGTAACATTGTGGCCGTTGTAAAGAGAGCACAACAACATTTTTATTCTAATTCACACGCAAAACTCGGGAGATCGTAGGATAAATAACAACCACATAACTTTGACTGGCAAGCAATATCGGACAAAGGAACTGGAAAATTAAGGGGATATACTGTATAGCAGGGCGTGATTAACTAGAATAAAAACAGGTGTGACTATAATTAATAACCATAGGAACTAATGACAGCAAACATAGGCAAAGAAACACAGGGAACATAATGATTACAAAACCAAACCAGAGCATACATGTGAACTTGACTGTAATTTAAATTAAGTAGCTTGTAGCTTGATAATCGGCTTCACAGTAGCTTCCCCAACACTGGTTGGTAGTATTGTGAGTCTAGATACAATCAAAACACAGGCTGTTGTCCCAGTACCTGATAAATCACATATTGTACTTCCCAGCTTCAAGGTTCCGCTCCTGATGGAATGTATATATTATTCACTCAGGGTTAAAAATTTTCCTCCACACTGAATGCCACGGAAATTGAGAATGACTCACACCACAGGCTTCTCTCTAAGACTTTTATTTTTAGAGGGAAGAACATGGCAAGATTAATTAAGATCTCTGAATGTTGTGCACAGTCTTGCTCATGCCAGACACCTTTTTCACTTTCCTCTCTCCCCCTACGTCTGTCTATTCGGGCTGGTCACTCCCTAGGCTTTGCCCGCACTCTCTCCGAAGGCAGTGATGCTAACTACACTGAGTATGTGGCGACCAGGTGGTACCGCTCACCTGAACTGCTCCTGGGGTAAGTCCTGATATATGTACTTCCTGCTCTATTTTCCAAGGTGATTTCTAGTATACCTTGTTTCCAGAGCCATAACAAAAAAATATTTTTCTCTATAAAGCCAAAAAGCATGAAAAATCTAATCCCCCTCAAACATAAGCTCTAATATGCATTGAGGGCACATCCTTTTTGAAAATTTCGATTTGATACATCCATTAGATCTGACATTAGGAGTGAGGTGCATGATTATTTGTCCTTGTCTTCATTGAAGCGTTATTTTCTAGTGTGTGCCACTAGACTAGATGAATGCAGTGGAACATTTTTTGAAACTCTCACCATTTAAAGTCCACCCACACAAATATTCTCTCCCTCCCTCTTGCTGTGTGTTAGTGCAAAGATTTGTGTCTCAGTGTTATGTCTATCTATCTGCCTCTGTCTCTGCATGCATTTCTCCTCATCCCTCTTTCATTTATTAAGGGTGCCATTGTTCAAACTTAGAGTTAGGAATCTGAACAAAACCTTAACCCTAAGCATGACACTTTGGTGTGTAAATCGCCCTGCACCGTTTGTGCTACAGACATGAATGTGCTACTTTGAAAAGTATTGCTATTACTTTTCTAAGCAGTCAGATTTATGAATTTTGCACTTCAGATGATAAAACAGGTGGAAAAAAAACCTATGACCAAAGGCCTGTTCACACCAAGGACAATATTGATAAAGATCTACTTTTTAAAATCATTCTAAATGTGAAAGAATAGCAGAGTCCTCGCCACAACTATAACAGCCAATCAGAATCCATCCTGCTTTAAAGAGCTCAAGCATTTCAATTAGCAGAAAACATAACTGCAGCACATGCTTATAATAAACAGACCAATATTGTAATATAACAGTGGACGCTGTTATACTTATCTTTAAGGTTATCATTAGGCCTATCTGTTTAGTAGCCATGGTATTTTCACTTAGGAAACAGCACTTTTTCAAATCTTAAGTCAAGAATTATTTTACATTTCTCTAATACAGCACCTGCTGAGAAAATTGTAGTGACTTGGTGTGGGCCAGTAAGCCATCCGGAACACTCTCTAGCAACCTATCAGAACTCTTTAGCAATCACAAAGCAATATTCTAAAAATAACCTCTTGGAACATGATATCAACCACATAGCAACACCCTAGAAACTGACCAGAACACCAAGCAACCACCTAGCAACACCCTAGAAACTGCTCTGAACACCATAAGCCATACAAAGCAACTCTACAGAAACCACCCTGAACACCCTAGCAGTGCCCTAGAAACCACTCTAAACACCCTAGTAACCACAATACAACAGGCTAAACACCCTCTAAACATCAAAGCAACCAAATAGCAATTCCCTATAGAAACCACCTAGAACACCCTAACAAAACCTTAAAACAACCCTGTGACTATTCTAGCAACACCCTATATAAACCAGAGAACCTTAGAAACCACCTAACAACACCCTAGAAATTACCCTGAACAACTTAGCAACATCCTCAGAAATCACTCAGAACATCTTAGCAACCACAAAGCATCATGCTAAAAAACCCTCTAAATGCCATAACTGAATAGCAACACCCTGGCAACAACCTCCATTGCCATTGCTCCATTTTCCAGAGCAAGTTTTTCTGTTCTGTCAATGAAAGACAAATATAATCTAACTATTTTACTAATAAAGCTGTTTAAACAGCTTGAGTAGTCAGATTACATGTATTTCAACTAAAAATTATTGATAAGGAAATGGAAAACTCAAATGAAGGTCAATACTTGACTTATATTTGTCTTCTTGGCTCTCGCAGAGCTCCATATGGGAAGGCGGTGGACATGTGGTCGGTGGGGTGTATTTTGGGAGAACTGAGTGATGGGCAGCCCCTGTTTCCAGGCGAGAGTGAAATCGACCAGCTCTTCACCATTCAGAAGGTGTTGGGCCCTTTACCACCAGAGCAGATGAAGCTGTTCTACACCAACCCCCGATTCGCCGGACTAAGAGTAAGGACCTGTCTTCTGATTCACTCCTCTGTCCTGTTCTGTGCTTTCCTATCCTTGCCTCTTCTCTCCTTTCCAATGGCATGGATCCCAGTATTCTGAATAAGTGGCTGCCTATGACTCATGTATCGCTATGTGCCAGTGTGAAACAACTGGCTTTGCCTTGACAGGGCTGATCACAGTACATAATATTCACACACATGCACATAGACTCACACATACAGAACATAGCCTTGAAAAATATTTGGATACTTTTGGACACTCAAGTCACATTTAAAATGATGTTTTGTTACCAT
Source organism: Paracanthobrama guichenoti (assembly GCA_018749465.1). Taxonomy (NCBI): domain Eukaryota; kingdom Metazoa; phylum Chordata; class Actinopteri; order Cypriniformes; family Gobionidae; genus Paracanthobrama; species Paracanthobrama guichenoti. Next base: position 20,273,813 of record CM031953.1, read on the forward strand.
AGGTGGCATTTGCATGAATAATGCTAGACCTTTTCATATTTTCATTTCATTTTAATTTATTTTGCGATAATGACTGGCTGAGTATAAATTAGCTAGCTAATTACACTGCTGCTTATCAAATAAATAGATTATTATGATTTTTTTAAAATCTTGCTTGTAGATTACCTTAAAGATAAGAAATCTAGCCCATTAAAAACCAATAATTGGTTTGTTGCAATGCCGTGTATTTAAAGGTAACACTTTATTTTCATGGTCCACTTTAGACACCCTACTAACTATAAGTAACTTTGCAAACACGTCAACTAACTTTCATTAGAGTATTAGTAGACTGTCTGCTTAAAGGGGTCATGAATTGAGAGCTTATGTTGGGATTTTGGGATGGGATGTTCTGGTGAAAACGTTCAATTTGTGCTACGATTCGTGATCACTGATCAGACTCGGACATGTAGCCTATGGGCCAGGGCTCGCAAAGCCCAACGTCCCGGGGCTGTGTGTTTTCCAGACGGGCTACCAAGTGTGTTGTTCACTCTCTCTTGACTTGATATTTGAAGGAAAAATGTAATTGCGGAAGTTTTGATCATGCTTTGATTTGTCTGACTTTGCAGTGAGGCTTGTGTGTGTGTGTGTGTGTGTGTGTGTGTGTGTGTGTGTGTGTGTGTGTGTGTGTGTGTGTGTGTGTGTGTGTGTGTATTAATGATGCATGATTCGCGGTTATATCCACCGATCAGGCGGGCCAAGTAATAAAAAAATAACATTCCAATTAATTGCGGGTGGATGAGCGATCTTTCTGGTTGCCGTTTCCCCAAATGCTTTCAAAACAATCCCTCACGTGTACTCACGGGGGAGCTAAAGCTCATTAAATATGCAAAGCTTATCCAATCGTAGCAGTGGGTGTTTACTTCCAAGTCCTCAGTGCGGCACGCCCATAAAAAAACGAGCGCTCCAGGAGAGAGGCTATTTTCTATCCTGGTTTTGAGCCTATTACTTATTCATTATGATGTTTTTGAATGTAAAAACCACGCAAACGTCATAAGTTGACCTCAGACAACAGTATAAAAAATTTAAAAAAACTTTTTTTGACCCCTTTAATATCTTCTAAAACTTTATTTTGATGATCCCCCAACAGCATTCTACTGACTATAAGTAACTTTGCAACTACATGTCAACCCGAACCCTAACACTAACCTTAACCTAACAGTCTACTACAGTCTACTAATAGTTGACATGCAGTTGTAAAGTTACTTATAGTTAGTAGAATTTCACCGCTTAATGCCTTTAACCAAAGTACCGTATATACCCGAATATAAGACTAGGTCTGTGTCCTAAAAATAGGCTGAAAAAATGGGGGGGTCGTCTTATATTCGCGATATAGACAAAATCACGGGGGGAAAGGGAGAAAGCAGGGGGAAACAGTAGAGGGCGCCAACACGATAGGCTACGTAATTAGTGACAGTGTTATGAATTAAATAAACAGTAAAGTGCCGCCATGGAGAAGTCAAGAGATCATTTTGAGAAAAGAGCTTCAAAAGTTGGTCAAATAAACCAAACTTATGGTCGTGAATGAGGCAGAATCATCTAATAATTGCAAAGCTGCCAAAAAATTTGGAGTCACAGAATACAATGTTCGGAGGTGGCGAGCACCTTTTTTCCCCAAAAATAAGTCTTGAAAATGGGGGGGGTCGTCTTATATTCAGGGTCGTCTTATATTCGGGTATATACGGTATTCCATATTCATAATGAAATATGCTATTCTTCTGCTCTATTCTTTAGTCCTCCCTCTGTCTGTATTTAACTATGTAAGTATGTGTTTTTGTGATAGTTTCCTTCAGTAAGTCATCCTCAGACACTCGATCGAAGGTACCTGGGCATCATTAATGGACTCATGTTGGATTTAATGAAGGTAAAGCAGTCTGTAACACTCATCAGAGAACATTTCCACTTTCGAATCCCAACAGTTGTGATATATTTGGTGTTGATTTATTTTAAAATTAACTGCAGATGTCATATTACCCCCAAGTGCAAAGTGTTATTAAAGACTGAATTTGAATGAGTTTTATTGTTCTACTGTGGCATGACTCTCCTCATTCTTTCACTGTATCAGAACCTGCTGTGCCTGAACCCCACTGAACGCTTTCTGACAGAACAGTGTCTGAATCACCCAGTGTTTCAGGGTCTGAGAGGGCCGGAGCGGCCAGCTCCCCCATCACCCACCCCACCTCGCTCCTCGAAGAGAAAACCATACCACGGAGACAACACCATACCCAGCCGGTCAGTAACTGCTACTTCTATACTAGGTTAAAGCTGACGTGTGATTTCTGTGCAATAAGTGGAAGCAGATGCAATTTTCAGTTTCATAGCATGTTTCCCAAGTAAGATAGACAGAAAGACCTACCACCCAATGGTACTGAACTCCTACATTACCATTTAAAAATCACCACAGGATGCACTTGATTTTGGCTGAAAGAATGTCCAGAATATAAACATTTCATGTTTATCCCTATAGGAGCCATGGCAGTAAGAGTTCAAGTCACCGGCGCGCTAACAGCAAGGACTGCTCGTCTCTACCGCGCCATGAGGACCTCCACCGGAGCAACGACAGCTTCCTGAATGGCAGCAACATGCCAACCTCATCTACCCTGAGTCCCACGCTACACCCCAAGAGCTACCAGGCCCAGACCCTGAGCCGCTCAGCCTCTTGCAGCAAAGATCTGGCCAACAACAACCTTCCGCACCTCCTCAGCCCCAAAGACTCGAAGGGAAAGACGGAATTTGATTTCAACCTAGGGCCTAAAGTTGGAGGTGCCAGTGTGGGAGGGGACACCTCTACGGGCAAGTACCTCAAGTCGTCCAAACCAGGCCGCCACTCATCCTTCCTTGAAGGGAAGACCAGCACGCTGCAGTCTGGGGACAAGCACAGTCGCCATAACTACATGGAATCCTCGCACGGATCCATGCCTTCCACGTCCTCCTCCAAAAGCTCCTCGTCCTTCCTCAGCCTGTCCAAGAGTCATGGGGCACTGAATGACGCCAAGTCCGTGAACAATCTCGCAGAGACACGACTGCACCTGGATGATCCCATGGTGGGATCAGGCTCGGGCTCCCGCTACTTCCCATCCAGCTGTCTAGATCTAAACGCGGCTCCCGGCAGCCCCAGAGGTGAACGGCATGCTGGGTCGGAGCGGCAGGGCCACAGCCCCAGTGGCCGAGGGAACGCGCGCCTAGAAGGGGGCACTCTAGACTCGCGACGTTCTTCAGGACGGAAAAAGACGCCGGATGAACCGAAGGCTTCTGACACTCTGGACCCAAGCAGGGCCGCAGGGGGACATGCTCACAATCTGCCCTCCCCACATGAATCCTATCCTTACGGTCTTGGCTACACCAGCCCGTTCTCATCGCAGCAGCGACCTCATCGCCACTCCATGTATGTACGGAGAGAGAGACATCGGCCGCACGGCCAGGAGACGAATTTGGTGGTTGGGCAGGGAGTGCCAACGCGTGCCAGCAGCCTACAGCTCCTCTCACCACAGCTCCAGCATCGCACACTCCCACGCCACAACACCAGTTCCTCCCGAGAAGAGCTCACGCAAGATCTGAGCAGGGTCAGTGACCTGCTCTCGTTTTATCTCCGTGTGCTGTGGTCTATTAGGCGATGATCTTGCTAAAATGCTAATCTCCACTGGCTCCTGTGATCAGCATTTGAGGATACTCTCTTATCTATGTGTCCATCTTTGTCTGAATATTACTTTTTGACAAATTTTCTCTACTGTTCGCAATAATACGAACAGGGCTTGTTCATCGTAATAATTTCAGGAGATTCAATTGTGATATGTCTGCGTGTGTGTATGTTATCTAGTTTAAGATACGGCTCTGCTGCATCCTGCATTCATGCATTTTGTTTTGTTTTATCTGATTATTACATGCACACTCCCAGTGTCTCCCAGTGTCTGCTTATTTTGCTGTGTGTTTATGTCTGCAGAATGACCAGTCTCCTAAAGAGAAGCCTCATTCTCGCCCCCCGATTAAAGATTCTACGAGGGACAACACAGCTTCCTTCCACTCACAACGTCCAAAAAACGAGGTCCGAGTTCTCAACAGGACCCTCAGAACGCGTCCATTCACACAGTTGCTATTGTTTATCATGCCTCGGCTTATCTTTGTTTTTTTTAATGCATTGATCATAAATGCAAATCACATTTAGCTTTCAGACCATTGATATGGATGTTTTTAAATGTTCATGTCACTACATTAACTGCTAGCTCATGTCTTCAGCATTAAATATCTAGGTCCTCAATTAAAGGGGCAGTTCACACAAAAACAATTTTGTTATTATTTACGCATCATCATGTTGTTCTAAATTTGACTTTCTTTTTTCTGTGAATTAAATTTTCAGGACTATTCTCCATACTCTTTCCATGCAATTACAATGTAGCGTCCTTTCAAGCTTCAGAAAGGACACAAAATAAAAAAGTGATCCATACGACATATATACGGCATATTTTCTATGCCTTACAATAGTGGAATAAACTGAAATTCCAAAGTCAAAAGTCTTTGCTTCTGTGTTCCATTGGAGAAAGAAAGTCACATGGGTTTAGAATGATATGAAGGTGAGTAAATGATGACAGAAATTTCATTTTTGGGTGAACTATCCATTTAACCTATGTTTCTTCTCTTCCTTAACCATTCCTTTTTCCCCAAGCAAACATTCAGTTACAGTTAAACAGTATGCACAGAAAATTGTAGGAACTACAGTCCCATACTGTCCTGTAGTGTGACCATCCTCTTGTAACTCAGGCTGGACTGTACCATGACACTCATATGGAGGATGGAACCTCATCAAAGGAGAACAGAATCATCTACAGTGACTCGATGCCTCGTAGAGTGGGAAGCTTTTACAGAGGTACCCTTAAAAAAATGATTCTAAAAAAGTTGTTTTAATCTGTGAACTTTGATCATTCATAAAATACCATGCATGACTACTGTTCCCTGTCGAAAAGCTTATGTCGGGATTTTGGGATGGGATTCTGGTGTGCTGGTTTGTTCCTAACTAAAAAAAAAAACCTTTCAAATTTGCATGCATGCTATTGTTTAAAGGTTTGGGGTCAGTATAAATTTTTTTTAATGTTATGCTCACTGAGGCTGCATTTATTTGATCAAAAATATTAATATAGTAAATATTACTACAAACCCGATTCCAAAAAAGTTGGGACACTGTACAAATTGTGAATAAAAACAGAATGCAATGATGTGGAAGTTTCAAATTTCAATATTTTATTCAGAATACAACATGATGACATATCAAATGTTTAAACTGAGAAAATGTATAATTTTAAGGGAAAAATACGTTGATTTTAAATTTCATGGCATCAACACATCTCAAAAAAGTTGGGACAAGGCCATGTTTCCCACTGTGTGGCATCCCCTCTTCTTTTTATAACAGTCTGCAAACGTCTGGGGACTGAGGAGACAAGTTGCTCAAGTTCAGGAATATGAATGTTGTCCCATTCTTGTCTAATACAGGCTTCTAGTTGCTCAACTGTCTTAGGTCTTCTGTGTCGCATCTTCCTCTTTATGATGCGCCAAATGTTTTCTGTGGGTGAAAGATCTGGACTGCAGGCTGGCCATTTCAGTACCCATATCCTTCTTCTACGCAGCCATGATGTTGTAATTGATGCAGTATGTGGTCTGGCATTGTCATGTTGGAAAATGCAAGGTCTTGCCTGAAAGAGATGACGTCTGGATGGGAGCATATGTTCTAGAACTTGGATATACCTTTCAGCACTGATGGTGCCTTTCCAGATGTGTAAGCTGCCCATGCCACACGCACTCATGCAACCCCATCCCATCAGAGATGCAGGCTTCTGAACTGAGCGCTGATAACAACTTGGGTTGTCCTTGTCCTCTTTAGTCCGGATGACATGGCGTCCCAGTTTTCCAAAAAGAACTTCAAATTTTGATTCGTCTGACCACAGAACAGTTTTCCACTTTGCCACAGTCCATTTTAAATGAGCCTTGGCCCAGAGAAAACGCCTGCGCTTCTGGATCATGTTTAGATATGGCTTCTTTTTTGACCTATAGAGTTTTAGCCGGCAACGGTGAATGGCACAGTGGATTGTGTTCACCGACAATGTTTTCTGGAAGCCCTGTTGTGATTTCCATTACAGTAGCATTCCTGTATGTGATGCAGTGCCGTCTAAGGTCCCGAAGATCACAGGCATCCAGTATGGTTTTCTGGCCTTGATCCTTACGCACAGAGATTGTTCCAGATTCTCTGAATCTTTGGATGATATTATGCACTGTAGATGATGATAACTTCAAACTCTTTGCAATTTTTCTCTGAGAAACTCCTTTCTGATATTGCTCCACTGTTTTTGGCCGCAGCATTGGGGGAATTGGTGATCCTCTGCCCATCTTGATTTCTGAGAGACACTGCCACTCTGAGAGGCTCTTTTTATACCCAATCATGTTGCCAATTGACCTAATAAGTTGCAAATTGGTCCTCCAGCTGTTCCTTATATGTGCATTTAACTTTTCCGGCCTCTTATTGCTGCCTGTCCCAACTTTTTTGGAATGTGTAGCTCTCATGAAATCCAAAATGAGCCAATATTTGGCATGACATTTCAAAATGTTTCACTTTCAACATTTGATAGGTTATCTATGTTCTATTGTGAATAAAATATAAGTTTATGATATTTGTAAATTATTGCATTCCTTTTTTATTCACAATTTGTCCCAACTTTTTTGGAATTGGGTTTGTATTTAAAATAACTTTTTATTTTTTTGTATATTTTAAAATGTAATTTATTCCTGTGACGGCAAAGCTGAATTATCAGCATCATTATTTCAGTTTTACACGATCCTTCAGAAATCATTCTAATATGATGATTTGGTGCTCAGACATTTCTTATATTATTAATGTTGAAAGAACAGCATTTTGATCAAATTAATGTCTTTCTGAATAAAAGTATTAATTAATGTTTTTATTTTTTTATTTGAAATCTTACTCACCCCAAACTTTTGAATGGTAGGGTATATGTACCATATGTATTTATTTTTTGTGGGGTAATAATATTGGAGTTAATCTTTGATTCTAGCTTTTATTTGTTCTGTCCTTTTGTGCAGTTCCCTCTCCTCGACCTGACAACTCGTTCCATGAAAGTGCCGGGCAGAGCAGGGTGCCAGCGGTGGCGGCAGAAAGCACAGCCATGACAAACCACCCTAAACGTCAGACCAATTTCGACCCCTGGTGAGCACACGTGCTTGTTGAGGCAGCACACCCTCGATCTGGACAAATCCCATGTACATTCACTGTAAGATGAAATGCTTTGATAAGCTAGAAGTGACAACATGAAATATTTGGCTTCAAATGAAAAACTAGAAAATCAAGGTAAAAATAAGTAGTGTCCTTGAACGTTTTGAGATGTCTGACAGCAGTGGGTGCAGAAAATAATAAAGCATTCCCATTTGCATTCTCTCTAAATTCGACAAACCTAATTATAGGCAGAAATGTATTATAATTTTAGTGTTTTCTTTTATTGATTTGCTTTCATAATCCAGTTCTCAGACTTTCCCAGACTTTTCGTTTCTTATGCAATAGGGCGAATCTTAAAGAATGTCTGCTCTATTTCACCAAAAATGTTTACTGATTTTAATAAATAAAAAAATAGTGTCTGGATTTTCATTGCTGTATTACAATCAGTGTTGGCGAAAATGACTTAAAAAAAGAAAGTAATGCATTACAATATTGCGTTACTCCCATAAAAAGCAATTCATTCAAGTATCCATTCTGGATAATAGAAGAATAGGATACAAGAGAAAAATAATTCATACATACTTCACTAATAAAAACAAAAATCTTAAGTCATTTTTGCTTATGGTTTAACTGAATCATCGAAGGTCAGCAGCAAGACATTGGTCAATAAAATGGGTATAACTCCACTTTATTAACTATAATAATAAAATATTATATAACTATAATAAGCCTCATGTTTTACACACAACGCCTCTGTACTTGCTATTTTTCTCAACATTGGGACAAGAAAGCTATCAATAAATGGGAAAACATGTAGAATGTAAAAAAATGTAAAAGTAATGCGTTACTTTTAGTTACTTGGAAAAAGTAATCTGTTTACTTAACTCAAGTTACTTGTAATGCGTTACCTTCAATACTGATTACAATGACATTTTTGACACACAGGAAATGTGCTTTTTTATTTTATTTATATTTTATTTTATGTTTTGTTTTTAAAATTTTGAAATGAACTAGATCTCTTTGCTTTTTTGTGAGATTCAACTTTTCATGATTTCATTTATAGGAATAATTCAGAGGCAATGGTCATGAACCCACCAGAGGTCCCTAAACAAAAAGAAAAGCAAGGTTTCTTTCGAGCCATAAAGAAGAAAAAGAAGAAGTCACAGCCGGTAAGAATGTCCTATTGATTCATTTATTCATTAGGTTTCTCTTTTTCAACTGTCAAAAATGGTGTCAAATGCAGTAAGGAGATAGTAATGCTTTAGCCAGGAGGCCTTTTCTGTGTGTGTATTTTTTTATTATTATACCACATATATGTATGTATGTATACGTGTTGCTCAGCTGCTGTGTTTGTGTATGTCTGTCTGCTAGTCATTAAATTTAAATGATGTATTTTATACACAAGGTGGTCGTCGAGGATAGAGGAATTACTGTCTCTCTTTATGGCTAAAATTGATGGATAAGCTTTCCCTTCAGTCTCAATCAGCATGTAGGTGACCAGTGTGGAAAGGAAGGTGAAGTGGGATTTTCATCCCAAAAAGGAGGTTGTCCATTTTTTCCATTGTCCAATTAATGCCCAACAGAGACTCTCAGTGCAGTTCAGTAGCATTTCCCCATAATAGCCATATGGAGACCATTACAGACCCGAGCAGCATGTGTGTGGCAGAATCTGCCTCTACTGTGCTCTGTCCACAAATATTGAGCCAGAGGACCGTATGTTCATCTGCTGTATTCTACAACAAAAGATGTTTGGTGTTAATAGAATGAGCCACTGGGGTTTTGTGCGTCTTATATTGCAGACGGACGGCAACGCGGGAAGGAACCCGAGCATCAAGAAAAGCCTATTCCCCCTCTTTAACTCAAAGAATAGCTTAAAGCATAACTCCTCTGTCAAAGTGCTCCCTGTTGTCCCTCAGCCCATGGTATTGCTCGCATAAAACCGCGCCGCTCTACCAAATAAACACATCTCCATTGCATGTCATGCTAAACGTATAGATGTTGTATAACCCCAAATCCAGAAAAGTTGGGACATTTTATAAAAATGCAATGAAATCAAGAATCTGTGATTTTGTTCATTCTCTTTAACCTTTATTTAACTGACAAAAGTACAAAGAAAAGATTTTCACTGACCAACAAGTGTGTTTTGTAAATATAAATTTTGATTTTGATGGCTGCAACACACTCCCAAAAAGTTATGAGAGAGGCATGTTTACCACTGTCACATCACCTTTCCTTTTAATTACACTTTTTAAATGTTTGGGAATTGAGGATACTGATTGTTGCAGTTTTGCAAGTGGAATTTTTGCCCCAATCACGCCTGATACAAGACATCTACTCAACAGTCCATGGCCGTCGTTGTCTGATTCTCCTTTTCATGATGGGCCATACATTCTCAATAAGAGACAGTTCTGGACTGCAGGCATTCAGTCAAGCACATCCACTCTATGGTGTAGAGCGTATAGAAACAACTCTGTTGTAGCACATGCTGAATGAGACCTGGCATTGTCTTGCTTCCCATGAAAGATGTCATCTTGATGGCAGTCTCTTTACAATCCCAATATATGCTTCCACGTCAATGGTACTTTCACACACATTCAAGTCACCCATTTGCACTGATGTAACCCCATAGCATGGCAGACGTTTGCTTTTGTACCTGTCGCTGATGAAATTCTGGTTGGTCCCTTTTGTCTTTGGGACTGAGAACATAATGTCAGTTTTTCCCAAAAACAAGCTGAAACATGGACTTATCTGACCACAGCACACATTTCCACTGTGTTTTGGATCATCTGAGATGAGCTAGGACCCAGAGAACTCTGTGGCATCTCTGCATTGAACAGATGTATAGTTTCCCCTTGTCTAACAGAGATGTGAACTGCATTTCTTTGGTGCAGCGAAAGACTGTGTTAACTGAGAATGGTTTTCCAAAGTACTCTCGATCACATGTGGCAATCTGGCCTTCTCATGCATGCCATCTGAGGGCTCAAAGGTCATGCAAAACAGAGGTTTCCTGCCTTGCCCTACTGAGATTTTTCTGGATTCCCAGAATCTTTTCACTATACTATGTATGGACAGTAGAACATGAAAGACCTAAATTCTTTGCAATCTTACAATGAGATATGTGATTTTTAAATTGTTTGACAATTCTCTCATGATATTTGGCACAAAGTGATGAGCCATGACCCATCTTTGCTTGAAAAGACTGAGATGCTCCTTTTATACCCAAACACGATACCCTCTCCTATTACAAATTCACCTGATCATTGTGGACTGTTTCAAAAGAGTTTAACTTGGATATTCTATAAGCTTTTCACTTTTATTTAGCATCTGTCCCAACTTTTTGGAGTGTGTTGCAGCCATCAAAATTTGTTTATATTTACAAAATAACTGAAAAAAAAGAAAAAAAAAACTTTTGTGAGTTAAATAAAGGTTAAAGAGAATTACCAAATCACAGATTCTTGATATTATTGCATTTAACAAAATGTACCAACTTTTCTGGATTTGGGGTTCTATGACTGGATGTCTTTGTCATTAATTTCTAGATTTTGTTGTTTGTTTGTTTTTTTCCCAGAGCCATTTTTAACAAGTAAAACATCAGGTCCAGATCTATGTTGATGTGTATTTTCATTCTAGCAACGGCTAGGAAGATTAATTTTATAAAATGTGGGTAAATCTAAGGCTGCAGTTTTTTTACATTTTAATCAAACTTTTAAACATTTTAATTACAACAAATTACATTACATAATTATTTTATCAAGTGATTTGCATATATTTAATTTGCTGAGAAATACAGTATTAATATATTAGTATTTGTTGAGGAAAAAGTCACACTAGGAAAATACATTTATTGTGGCAGATGAGTAAATCATAGAAACTCACAAAAATAGAATTTGTTGTTTTGTGTTTATTTTTACATGAGTAATTGTACTAATGTGTAAATTCATATATTCTACTTTAATTTAGCCAAAGCTTAAATAAGCCTAATTCATCTTTGCACACACCACATGCATTTAATTTATGGGCTCAATAGCTGGCGGCACAGAAAAACATGTAGTTTAATATATCGTGTTGTCTTATGTAATGAATCATTGGTAATGAATTTCAAACCAGATTAGCTCAAGAACATTTTTTTATAGATGTTGACGTAATAGATCTGGTTCTGTGTGTTTTACACACCTTAGGTTATTGCTAGCATCAGCATGTGTTCTTCTGTTAGATGCATGTTAGACCCCATGACCGTCTTTAGCAGCACCTGCTCAAAGAGGATGCACGTTTTCTCATCTGCTATTCTCCGAATCTGGGAGAGAGCAGGAGAAGTGGTCAAAAACGTCTTCATGCACACAAACTGTACATGCACACTTAAAAAAACACTTGGACATTTTAGTACAAATGGTCAGAAACTTGACACGTCCCGAAACACTTAGCTCTTTATCTATCTTCAACAATCCATATTTTCCAGAAACAGCTGGTCATTGGAATGAAATAATTTTTAAATTCTTAAATTATTTCCATCATAAAGAATAATTTATGAATAAACACAAAGGCAGGCTGGTTCACAGGGCTGTATTCCGGCACGTTTCCAGTCTTCTGGCCTAATGCACGTGATTATGGGTGAACTTTTGTTTGCAGAAATCCCAGGGTTCAGGTGATTTCACTGGTGTTGTGGTTTGATCTGTGTGCCAGGTTCCTAGTGAGGCCCAGCAGGAGCAGCTAGTGATACAGAGACCAGTCAAATCTTCGTCTCATCACAGCAGTCGACACCGCAACCGAGATCGCGACCGGGAACGTGACCTGGAAAGGGACAGGGAGCGTGACCGGGATCGAAACCGCGAGAGGGATCGCGATCGTGACAGGGACAACACTTGGCCGCCTGAAAAGCAAGCAGATGTGCAGCCTCAAGTAAGAAAAACTTCAGACGATCTGATAGTAAAATCTCTTTGTTTGTTCCTGCTGTTCAAAAGAGTGAGGTCAAGAAAATTTTTTTGGTAACATTTTACAATAAGGTCCCATTTATTAACATTAGTTAATGTATTAGCTAACATGAACCAACAATGACCAATAATCTATATTAGTGTTAGTAAAAAATACAGTTCATTATTGTTTGTTCATGCAGTGCATTAAAGTCCCCCTGTAGTCAATCATTTTATTCCTTAAAACTCATCTTTGGTCACCAAAATGACATATTTAAAAGATTTTTCCTGTGAAATGTTTTTTTTCATGCCTTAAAATAGCTTGAATGTAATGTAACTCATTTAGTATATGCAGCCCCATGAATATGCAAATTAGCCCCGCCTCCACTCACTCACACCAGCTCAGAGATCCACTCGCTCAACTTTTACTGAAAGAAGTTACTGTAGTAAACGCTGCACAACTCTTTACAACATCAGTCTGCCTTCTAAAAATTTGCATCCCTAGAAACTCTTTGAACATCATATAACATCAGTGGAGAAAGGCATGTAGTTCATCATAACATCATAATATACAGTACATCATATACATAATCCACCGGCTATATTGTTAAATGTTAGGGCTGGGCGATATCTAAAAAAAATGTATATCTCGATATTGTCCATTTTTATGATATTCGATATATATCTCTATGTTTGCAATTGCTTTTAAATAATAAAAACATGATACTTTTTACATTTATAATTACAATATGGATTTTTATTTTATCTTTGTTTTTAAAAATAAGCAAAACATGCACATTTCAAACAATACGACAAAAACTTTTTTCAGCTATAGGTCTATTTAACAGTAGCATGTCAAGAAAGAAATTAAATAATCAAATATATATAAAAAAAACAGTTTAGTCTTCACTCTATAAATTAACTATACATCTGATTCTTAATAAATATATTAAAGTTATTTAGCCAAGCATGGGGTGGTTTTCTATTTTTCACTGTTGTTTGATTAACATTAATCACACAGAATATTAGGTCCAGCTTAAGACCTGCACAGACCAGTTACCTCAACTGTATACGTTCACTAAAGACATCCCCGACTGTGTTTACGTGGATACTCCCCAGGACGTGCATTTTTACATATTTTTGACCATTCAAACCATAGACGAAAAATATGGACGACGCGACTTCATTCTCTTCCACTGAAGTTATTGAAGCCTCCGGAGGTCCGAATATGGTGCTGACATCTTGCGCAGATTTGGGACCGAGTCTGCACAGTAGAGATCTCAGGACTCAGGATATCAAAACCCCGCCCACACTCTCGCAGATGCAGAACAATTCATTATATCGGTGTGAAATAAACAGTTATGAAAATGAAGAAATTAAAGCTAAAGCTCCAATCTCCTCCCAAAAATCCAGAAAAAAGTCTGTTAGTGCCTCAGTGACAACTTCACTCAGAGAAGCTTTCAATCTCAGCTGTCAATCATGATGTTACACCCCCTGTTTTTATAGCATCAATCATAACTCATTTAAAAAAACGAACACTTGAAATGAAATCATCATGATAAAAACTGCCTAAAATGACAGAAACCAACTTTGGGAAAAAAATAATTTTAAGTGTAATTTGCTTGCTTAGTTTGTCTCACGTCCATTAGAAAATACAGAGGGACAGGGGTTATGAGCTATACTGGGACCAACCACTGGGGGCGATCAAGGTGCGGAGGCTTCAGTTTCTGAGAGGAGTGCTACAAGCTTGATTCAAACCCAAACCCAATAATCCGTGAAAGAACTGAATCGTGATCGCATGTTGTCTTAAAGCCGAGCACGTCTGTTTCTGTTTCTTTCTTTGTCATGCGCTGCATGTATATATTTAACTCTTCTGCTTTCAATGTTTAGTGAACGGTGGAAGCAGACCTCTGCACTATCTGCGTTATCTGGTAACGTTCTTTGGGAAAGTATGCTTGAATTTGAAATATTCGATATTCACAATATCTTCAAATTTTACATTGTCATAAAAATGATTGCGATATTCAATATATCGCCCAGCCCTACTAAATGTACCTGATTTTTCATATCAACAGAAAAATATACCAGGATAACCTGACCTCCCCTGCTTCCAAACGGCTAAAGCCCGCCCACATGTTAACGTGATTGGTTACAAGGTAGTTTGTGATGTCAGAAACACCAGCGATTTCAAACTGTCTTTTTGAGACTGTCTTTGGTTCACTGCAGTTTTAAGGAGGAAATACTCAGCAATGGTGTTGGCTTATGCTTTAAGACAAACCATATGTGAATTCATATTAGACCACATAGACATATAAACAACTTTAAAATCTTGATTTTCACCACAGGGTCTTTAACTAATAATAATGTATGCAACTTTGGATTTTTAAACTGTATTAGTAAAATGTTGAAATTAACATTGTTATAGTATTGCTCATTTTCATTCATGTTTACTAGTGTAGTTAACTAATGATAGCAAATGAAAAAATCATTCCTGTGATGGCAAAGTTTAATTTTCAGCATCATTACTCCAGTCTTCAGTGTCACATGATCCTATATGCTGATTTGGTGCTCATGAAACATTTCTTATGAATGCTGAAAACAGTTGTGCTGCTTAATATTTCTGTTGAAACCATGATATATTCTTTTTAGGATGTTTTGATGAACAGGAAGTTCAAAAGAACTGCATTTATTTGAAATGTAAATCTTTTTTAACATTATAAATGTCTTTACTGCCACTTTTGATACATTTAATGCATCCTTGCTGAATATATTTATCCATTCCCTGATATTTTATGATTGCAAACCCAAACACACAAGACTTGAATTTGTAATCTTGCTTCCCGGTTTCAGAACCAGCCTCTGAAATCCCTGCGGAAGCTCCTACACCTCTCCTCTCCTGCTACATCCAATCAGCCCCCACCTCCCGATCGCTCGGCAGAACTGCGCTTCCAGCCCATTCCTAACCCCCCTACCAAAGGGAACCTGAACGAGGTCAGAGGGCACCCACCGGGCAGCGTCACCCCCAATACCAAGAGCCGCAAACCCCACAACTACCCTTTGCCAGGGCAGATCGAGTCCAGCTGGCACGTTTCCGCGCTGAACCGGGCTGAGGGCGCACCGTACCCAGACCAAATGGCAAACAAAGGTGGGCAGAACGGTATCGGCTTTACCAGAGCCGCTCGCGCGAGAATGCCGAACCTCAACGATCTGAAAGAAACGGCTCTTTAGAGGAGGAAGCCCCCTAGTGGCCTCTAGTGTACTTGGTTTCTCCTTTTCCTTCCTGGCTACCTATGGAATGCTATTGTTCATACAGTGGTACACAATGCCACTTCTGGCCAGAAGGTGGCAATAGTTATGTCTCAGATTTGTTTTTTAAAGCATCCACATTTGATAGAATTTGTATTATTGTTCATTACATCTGGGTTCAGTTTTCTGTTGGATATATCTTATTGACGATGATATGAATCTATGTATTTGTATATGGAAACTTAGGGATGGGGACAAAAAAAATCTGTGGAATTGTAAGAGCTTTAGTTTATACACGAGAATGTATAAATATTTAATGTGTAATAATTCTATATTTCATGGAGATTATTTAATGAATTATTGGTGTGTTAATAGTTATAATGTACAGAGTGCATTTTATGGTTGTAACAAAAGTACTTATTGTTTCTGAATTATTTTCCTCTCTTTATCAAACATTGTTTTCTGATATGAATTCTCAGTGCAGATTAGGTCTATATTTCACACTGTCTCATACTGCAGGTTATTGAATCATCCCTATTCAAAACATACAACTACTGATGCTTCCTAAACAGGTTCGGTGTTACTTTTCATGCGAGACCATTAAATCGACATCCCATGATGGCTATTTGTCTCACTTTACCTGTAGCCGGTGTCTTACAATGTTTCCCATGAGCTTAGCATTCAAAACAGGATATTAACCTAAACATTGACATCAGATAGTGCTAGTTTTTGGCGTCAGTTCATAAGAGCTCAGATCCCTGAAGAGCTGGATTTCCTGTGAATAATGAATTTCAGCAGAGGCCCCCAGGGCCTCAACGTGTCTCCCTCTGCGACCTAGACCCCACCAGCTGGTGAATAAGTGTGACTTTGCCTGTGGCACGAGCGATGGTTTACAAGCAGGCTGTGAGAGATTGTCTGTATCTCCGTCCTGACGTGACTTTCAGCGGTTGCTTCACGGGGATTCGGTTGCATGTGCGCATGATTCTTTTAACAGACTGAATAACTGGCGGTTTTATTTTAATCCGTTTAACGGCATGTTTTTGAAGAGATAAAAGCATTGCCTCAGGACCTGGTAAAAGGGTTTCAAAGACGTAATGCAGTTATTGATCTGTTAGCGGGGAGTGCAGGTGGGAGACGCAGTGAGATTTTTGAGTGGCCCCTGAAACGCAGCACGTTTCCATTCAGGCTTTCGCTCTACATTTTGTTTAATTATATTTTACAAATACAGATTGGAATTAGATGGATATAAAATATGCAAACTAGCTGTATTAAGGATTCCAGGCAAATGCAAACAGAGCAATATATCATGACTTTGAGGTGAATTTATCATCCTTCATAGAGTTGCTTCTGAGTATTACATTTTTATTTATTTATGTTGATTATCGTGACAGACACTTTGCTCAACAACTAAATCCCCCCCAAAGAGAGTGACAGAGCATTTTCATTTCAGTAACTCTAGTGAAATGTGTCCTTCAATATTTTTTTGGGTTTTTGAAACAGTATTGTTTATCAATGGTGCACTTTAAACACATTTCTCACAGGTGTTTGTGTTGATATGGTGTTTGATTAAAACAGAACTTTGTATCTATCTAATCTTCTACCTTATCTACCTACAGTACATGAGCTCTGTCTTTCACAGGACTGGATTAGGATTATTCATGTTCAAGTTACACATTCAAGTACAGTCTATACGATTATTGGCATTTACATCATGTGGGTTTTTTTTATCTTTGTTGATTCTGTTTTCTCAGCACTATTTCATTGTGCTATCCGAAGATACTTTTCAGCAACAGCAATCGGGTTCAGTCATTATGTCCTGTTAAACTGCTGTGTTGTCTTTCATGGTTAAACTGCCTTGCAACTGTTGATTTTTATATCTTCTATATGCTCGTTCAAAAAGTTTCAAAGTCATTTTCTGGAACTTCTTGTTTCCTTGTTGAGTATTTACTTTCAGTGACATGAAACACTTTGTTCCTGAGTAACGTGGTCTGCCGATTTCATCGTATTTCATCCTGCCCGAGTATTAGAATGTGATTCCATCACTACTGGATTAACACCTTGTCCATAAACGCTCTGACATCCTTTAATCTGCAGTACGTTGGCACAGTCTGTCTCCGCGGTGCCAGGTAATCCTCCCATCAGCCAGCTGTTAGGACTGCCAAGATAAACAGTTTGGCTGTCGCCAGCTGTAGTGAGGTTGCCTGCGAGTGGTAATCTATGACCAGCCTTGTTAACCCGCTACAAAACATGTAGAATGTCACTGATTATACATTTCTTTTGTTTGCTAAGCACCATTATTTTGATTTTGATAGTCACTTTTGTTTTTTTTTCACTTTTCAATGATTGGCGTGGAATCATGCTAACAGAAGATCAGGGCAAAACATACCACTTCCCTATACTAGAGTACTAAAATATTACAAAAGCTAGTTTTAAGCGTTAAAATAAATAGAAAACTGAACTCCCAAGGGCTGCGTCTACCAACATTTCTGTCAAAATGGAGCCTGATAGTCGTGTGATATAGCCTGGGTGAAAATACAATACCGGTTTAAAGTTTGGGGCAGTAGTTAAAGAAATTAATACTTTTATTCAGCAAAGACGCATTGAAATGATCAAACGTGACAGTAAAGACATTTAAAATGTTACAAAATCTTTCTATTTCTTTTGAACTTTCCATTCCTCAAAGAATCCTAAAAGATAAAGTCTCACTGTTTCCACAAAAATATTAATAAGAAAAGTTTCAGCATATTAAAATGATTTCTGAAGGATCATGTGACGCTGAAGACTGGAGTGGAAAAACTTACATTTTAATTTGTAATAATATTTCACAATATTACTGTTTTTATTGTATTTTTGATCAAATAAATGCCTTTGTGAGCATAAGAGACTTCTTTAAAAAAAAAAAAAAAAAAACATTTAACTTGACCCCAAACTTTTGAACGGTAAAGTAGGTGAAGTGGATTTTTAAGCTTAATCGTCTATTATTATGTGTACATTCTACCTTAAATGAATATGAACATTGTTAGCCATTTGGAACCTGATTTTTTTTTTTAAATGACACTGACGAATTGTGTCCCACTTTACCTCTCTTCACCTTATATGACTGAATGAGCAAGGTTTTGACTGCCTTAAATGTATGTTGAAGGATATTGTGAAGGTGTTTGCGTGTTTCTTGGTTCACTGCCATACTGAAGTCTACCTGCAGGTACTGACAACTCATCTGTCATGGTTTAATAGCCATAGACAGCTTGTCTTATATTGGCTTGTAGCATCTATCATCCAAAGAGGATGCCCATTTGCTTTTCAGTGTCAGCTGTCGAATGCAGGGATATAAACATTCAGGTTCATCCCACAGAAATATATTAGATAATTAGTCAATCTTCATTGACTCTCATAATTGCGTATGGTTGTTAATTTTCTTGTTTTTCTGTGGCTTGGCAATGAGTAAAAGCTGTGTCCTTTTAGAATGTAATGTATTTGTCAGTTTACCATTGGGCAAATGTTTATGTCTGCATAAGAATGTAAGTTTTTAATGCAAATAAGGCCCAGTGGTTATCGAACAGGTCTCTCTTTTCTACTTTAGACATTTCATAATGTTTATTCCACTTTTAAGTATTGAAATCACTGCCACATTTTGATCTAAAGCAGTTGTTGTGCAAACTAAAGCCATTGTGAGTCTTGTAAGGCCAAAGGTTTACAATCTATCAGGAACAAAAGAGTTTATTCTGTCATGTGGGCATTCAATCTGACTGTCATTCTCTTTATTTAAGTAGACTGACTACTGAGTCTGTCATAGAATGTACTTAGAAAGGCATCTGTTTTTGTTTTATTTAAATGTTAAGACTGTTCCTATTATATGTTGAAGTTTCCGCAGTCTGTTTGATCCTCTTTGCTGAATTGAGAACATGGTCCATCCCCAAATTGTGTACTTGCCCCTTCTGCTTGACAGGATTGACATGAACAACAGTAGTTGTCCAAACATCCAACCAATCACTTTGGTTACATCTATCAGGCCCATGCAGAATCTTCAATGTTCTTCACATCCCTCACTGCTAACATTTTAGCTTTTTAATGTTGCTTTCACTTACCAATAAATGTCTCGTATTTTTAGTTATGTTTAACATGCATTTACATATATATTTACATCCTAAAATCAGCACAGAAAATGTGATAAAAGTCTACAGATTCCGTCTGGGCCTGCATCTATCCAATCGATTGAGTCTGTAAACTGACTAGATTCTTTTTTTTTTTTTTTTTTTTATCACCAATGCACAACATTTAGCTCAAACATAATCATCACCACTCACTCAGCACTTTGTCTATGTCTTTTGTGAAGACTATTTGTCTGTGTGTTCTCTTTAGGGTAACAAGTGGGAAACAGCACCCTAATGTTGTTTGATTTAAGTCCAGGCATGTCTGACTCCAACAGCGTTTATAATGTATATTCCGCTGTAATTAATAACAATTAAAACAATGTCTACCCAACTATGTTCTAGCATGCATCATTTCATTGCAAACACCAGAGATTATCAAAAATATTAAAGCAATGGAGACTGGTAAATAATAAATGGATAATTTATCTTGACACACATTAGCAGCAATTGCAGAAAAAATGACACTGAAAAGAAAGAAACCAGCCTTCAACTTGTCTTGGCGTTTTGTATGTAGCGATTTGCATCAACAGATTGCTAGGGAAGTTGAATTGAGTTAATTGTATGCATTGAACCATTAACTGGGTCACAGAAGGTGACCATCCGGCTTTATAATCTGAGGATTGTTTGGCTATTTCTCTCTTTTTTAACAGACAAGGGTCGTACTGGGATGTGAACAATTTCAAACTAGCTTTTAGCAGTAAAGGGAGGAGCTTTGAGATAAAGGGCATTAGATAAGGCCATTAGTGCTCCGTGGATTACAGTAATCCAGCCCCTTTAATATCAGTGCGGTGGTCCACCACTCGAAAAGTAAACCATCATGGAGTACAGGCTGCAGAACACGTTACTGTTAGCCATCCTGCTGCTGTCTGAAGGTATGTGCTGTTGTGTTCCATTATTTTCATTAAATTAGCAGAAATTGATTAAATTTAAAAATGCATCAGATTTTAAGGAAAATGTTAACGATGAACTAAATATATAAACAAAAATGATTGTGAATTATGGTTGTATAATGTGCATTTAGCCTAATGAGATAATAAAAAGTATTTTACTCTCCCATATTTTGCCCAGGTTTTGCTGGGCTGCAAGCGCAAGAGGTAATTACAAACATTTGATATTGGCACAGAGACAATTAAAAGACAAGAAATTGATGACCATGTTGATATGTGCTTAGGATGGCGAGGGCAACGACACATGGGCTGGGAAAACCTGCAAGTGTGACTGCGACGATTCCTCTAACAAACTGCTTTCCAAAGGTTCTTCATCAAGTTTGGCACAGGAGATGGACTGCATGCCAGGTAAGAATGAAATATGGAAGAAAAATGCCTTCAAATAATCTTTTTTTTCTAAGCACTAATTGTAACAGTAATAATGTGAGTGTTTTGTAGGCTTCTCATAATCCTGGTCCTGGTTTAGATGATCTTCGCTCTCCCACTATGAAGTGTTTTAGTTTGGTTAAATGTGTAATTTAACCAAATATAATGTCATATAATGAATCATTTCCATTCATTACCTAAATAGTTCAGTTTACTGTTTATACTGGCTGAGGGTGAATTGTGAATCAAATACCACTGAAATCCTTTATGCTCGTTTTGTCAGGAGAGTGAAGCTTCAGAATGGGGCTTTGCACTAACGTTGACTCTTTGGGAATTGAGATGGATGGATTAGTTAGCACTAGCTGGTGCCCTTCGGAAACAGAAGGCAGGACATGTGCGAATGAGCTGGCTCCCGGACAAGCCCCCGCCTGCAACGGTGCAGAAAGTCATTAATCATTTGGTTGCAGCTTCACCTGGGCCATGTGTGCCATCACCGCATCCCATTGACACACCACCACAGGGCAGACATGCTCCATTAACACAGAGCAGCTTGTGTTCTGAGTCCTCCGAGACTGATGTGTTAGAATCAAATGAAAGGGGGGAAAGTTGAGATGAAGAAATAAAGACTCCCGTTATGTTAAGATTACCGAGAATAGGACCTGTCAATCAAACTATTGACCATTAAGTGTTGATTTTTGCAGAGAATTTTACAGAGACACCATTTCATTAAAATCAAAACCAGAAGTGGTTATGTAAAAAAGAGCATCTGTACACGAGAACATGAGACTGTTATGTAAAAACATTGATGTAGGACTGGAGCTTAAGTGTGGAACGTGACCATCTGTCAACCTAAAGTCTAAATGGATGTTGATCTTTCGCTATGGAGAACTAAAGCTTTTGGGATTGTAAAGTCACGAGCAGAAGAGTGGAAGCACGGAATTACAGAGCCGCCAGATTAACGCTTTGTCCATTTCCTTTTAACGCAGCCGGACAAAGAAATCTCTCTGATTGCGTGACTAATGTTTCATTAAACCCTCTGTCAGACATGTCAGACATCCTACAGGCTTGAGATGAATAGGGCCTGTCGATAGATTTTTGGTAATTCAGAGCTGCCTTTAGAGTCAGAAAACCTGAACTGAGTGGCTGCATATTTGCATTTTCAATTCGAATTATATGCAAAGATATGAGATTCTCAATATTTATTCTCAATTGACTGTCCAGAGTGTCCCTACCATAAGCCCTTGGGTTTTGAGGCAGGATCTGTGACTTCAGATCAGATGAGCTGCTCTAATGAAGACCAGTACACAGGCTGGTTCTCCTCCTGGATTGCAAGCAAGGCAAGGCTCAACAGCCAAGGATTTGGGTGAGTTCTCTCTGCTTAGTGTGGTGGCTGTAGGAAAGGAAGTCTTTCAGGTATTTTTTTTTCTTTCTCTATAAGGCTAATGTATTAATTGGATCAGCCCAAAAAAATTTTTTATAAATATTAAAAAGAAATACATGAAAAACTTTTTTCCAAAGTTGTAAATAAAATAAAGAACATTGGAGTACCTTTTACAAGAAAATACCATTTCTTTATACTTTACAATGTCATGTTTAATTCAATGTTACTTGCTGTTTCTGTAAATATTTGCGAAATTTACTAACAATTTCTGAGTGAAAATGTAACATTTCTACATTTTCTATTTTTTTTTTCAATGTACTAAGTGCAAAATAAAATTGGAGAATGGCCATGTATTATGCATAGTTTTTCCTATCCATTTATTTCAATTAATTTTCTTATATTGTTTTACAGTTTTAAAAATTGCTATATAAATGTTTACTTTTTTAAAGAAATTAATACTTTTATACAGAAAGGATGCATTCAATTGATTTAAACATGACTAAAGACATTTATTTATATATATATATATATATATATATATATATATATATATATATATATATATATATATATATATATATATATATATATATATATATATATATTTTCAAATTATATAAGGAATTTTTATAATGAAAGTTATGTAATGAACTTTCTATTCATCAAAAATCCTTTCCATGAAAATATTAAGCAGCACAACTGTTTTCAACATTGATAAATAATGTTACTTAAGTACCAAGCATCATGTGACACTGAAGACTGGAGTATTGCAATCACAGCAATAAATTACATTTAAAATATATTAAAATAGAAATTTTAAATTGTAATAATATTTCACAATATTAACAGCCTTGTTGAGCATAAGAAACATTAAAAAAATCTTACTGACCCCAAACATTTGAACGCTATTATACTTATTGAAACATAATGTCTACCAGCAGTTTTAGAGATGCCGGTCTTTAAGAGACTTTGACTATATGTCCCAGGTGTGCCTGGCTGTCTAAGTTCCAGGATACCAACCAGTGGCTTCAGATTGACCTGAAGGAGGTCAAAGTGGTTTCTGGGATCCTGACCCAGGGACGCTGTGACTCTGATGAGTGGGTAACCAAGTACACCGTGCAGTACCGCACCAGTGAGAAACTCAACTGGATCTACTACAAGGACCAAACTGGAAACAACAGGGTAAGAAGACAAACAGCCCGTCCTGGAATAATAATGGGTCAAGACGAAAATCGCATGGCCTATTTTTTTTAAGGATTACACATTTTCACTGTAATTACTGCAACCTGTACTCTAAAGTTGGCACTGAAGAATCTAATTCAGTCAAGTCCTTGGTTTTATTACTTGTTTTGTCCTCAGGTGTTCTATGGGAACTCTGACCGTTCTTCCACAGTCCAGAACCTGCTGCGTCCACCTATCGTAGCACGTTACATCCGTATCCTCCCTCTCGGCTGGCACACTCGCATCGCCATCCGCATGGAGCTGCTACTTTGCATGAATAAATGCACCTGATCTGGAACACGCCAGCAAAGCCATACCCAACTATTTCCTGTACCGCCCCCTTTCTTGTATCACAACATGCCAAAGTGAACATCACTGCCCAGTCACCGCACTTTTTTTCTTTTTTTATCTTATTTCCTGGTATTTTCAATGAGAAAATGTGTTAAGAGTTACATTCATTTGTGTTGAAGATGTTTACCTTTTCTCTTCACAAATAAAGAGTTTTTCATGTCCTTTTGTATTCGAATTATGAAAACGTTTTTTGCTTTGGCAAATCAGATATTGGGGGTTGTATCCGGTGCTAGCTGTGGTCAGAGAACGCCACTTTGGTAATATGGCTGAACCAGAGGTTCTCTTATCTTGAGACAGGTGGGAAGATCTCATGGAGTTGTAATGAATGTTGTTATTGTGTGTTCTGATGTGGTTTGTGATGGTGTTTTATTCCCACTGTTATGACCAATTACTTTTTCTATTCATTATAAGCCTTTTCATTGTATTTGTAGCTTACCTGAGAAGCAATTCCCTTGAATAAAGAACGTCTCTCTCTGTACCTTGTGTATGTTTTCCTCAATTTGGATCCAGATCCACTCCTTTAACAAACGTCCAGAAGTTCATTTGGATACTAGAATAAAATAAATTAATATAAAAGAAAATGTTCAACATATAAACTTACATGAATGAGAACGTGGTAGAGGCACCTAATTTATCAGTAAATGTACATGCACATGATAATGCAATATTATTAGGGGAAATAAGTATTTGCTGATATGAAACCTTTGCATTATTTATGCACTTTTATTAATATTATTTAATAATTGATTTCTATATAATATAAACATGAATTGTATTTAAAAATGATTTAAAATGTCATTTTATTTGTGGAATTAATAATTATTTAAAAGAAATAATAACAAATACAACATATTTGTGGTCTTTAGCCCCTTTTCAAAATGGCTCATCTTACTCCAGTGGTCTAATTTAAATTTTTCATACATACATATATAAATTAATTTATATAAACATGTATTTTCTCCTAAATGAATTAGCGTTCCCATGTTTATGTTCTATAAAAGTATGTGATATAAATCTACAGATCACTATTATAGTGAAAAATAATGATCAATTTACATCAACTGTTGGAATAAGTCTCACAAACGCTAATGTTCAGAAAATGTGCTGAAATGAGATTAAGATAAAGTTCATGGCTGTTATGGTGAAGGGCGCTTTCATTGTTATTGAGTTGACCGAGTGCGCATGCGCTTCAAGACATGCACCTGCTTGTTAGTCATTAAGGGACTAATTGCATATACCTTAAATTGTAATTTCGCTTCAGCGTCTGTTGTTTACACACTCCTCTGTCCATCATGAAAGCTCCTGGCCTTAAAAGAAAGCGGTGCACGGCATCTAGAAGCTCCATATCAAGAGCCAGAGGACACGCTGCGTTCATGTACACGGTCCGACAACAGGTGTGTTTTATAGGTCCACAAACTACACATTAGTTGAAAATGATTGCATCTAAAACTACTGAATTCCACAGATCAATCAGGCAGCAGTGAGACGCGTTCATGAGTCCAGGGGCGTAAGCAGATATTTGCTGCAGAGAGTGGGGTCAGAGGCTGCGCGCCTCTCTTGTTTCAGCCGCCACAGAGTCGTCACGCGGAGGGAGATTCTGGAGGCCTGGAATCAACTGAGACGCCGCAGAAATCCATCCGCGCTGGCTGGCGCCTGAACCTTCAGACTTTTTAGTTGACGTTTTTAATTTTATATAACCATTTTAGTTGACTTGTAAATATTTATTTGTTGAAATAAAATAATTTTGTTAAACTGGTCCATGTTTACTTCTTGTATACTAGCAATACTGCTACACATTGCCACTTATTAGATTTCATAGTTGGCTACTTGTATTTTCTATGATGTGCTTGAAGGGTTAGTTCACCCCAAAATGGACCAAGACCTTTGTCCATCTTCGGTACACAAATTAAGAGTGGCTGCTTTCCTGCCAAAGACTGAGTGTGCTGTTAAGGAGCATTTCATTGGTTTGATCTACTGAAGGAGACTATAGTAAACCAACAGGATCTACTACAGACTGACTGTTTCATCACATGAATCAGTCTCCTTCACGAGGCTGGGAAGCAGATGAAAAATTACGAACTGATGACCTGATGGAAAAACTGTTTTTCAGACTGTATAGACAGTTTTCTTTTTCTATGGCCCGATTAACCTTCAGCTATTGGCAATAAAATGGTTAAAATAAATGTTTTGGGCAATAAAAAGTGTCCGAAACCTGGAAAATACTGCCTTCAGAGAACACATTTCAAGGTATCAAGGCACGTCCAAATCTGTTAGCTTCACTTCCTGCCTCCTGCGATACCATCTGATCGAGTTTTGAAGGCAGCATAGATGTATCCTTCGCTGCCTTTGAGATCCCTCAATCCTGGGGTGGGGGTGGGGGTTGCGTTTGCTGGTCAGTTTATGTGTAAATGTACGTTTTTTTTTGTTTTTTTTTTTACCAACATTTTCCACTTCTGATGTCATTTCTAGCGAGAAATGATTACTGTAGTAATTAAATATTTGTTTAGTTCTCACCAAAGCCCATTCATTAAACGGTTACACTGCTTAAGAAGTCTGTCCAAAATCAGATTCGTGAGGTGCCTTCATGCACAAACGCTACCTTACAAGTCATTGTCTGATAAGGCAACGAGTCAGCTGCCTGGGTTTTTCGGACGCAGCCAATGATTCATTCACTACGGGTTAGTGAACGAATCTTTTTACTGAACGGAATCAAATGATTCGAGTCATCGGAATGAACCAAACCCCCCTCATTAGACTCGCGCGAGTCAATGAGAGGTGTGACAAACTGGCTCGGCGTTTCATACAAGCTAGACACTTCTGACACCTGTGGTGTTTATCTGTCGCATCCCTTCACATTTGGAAATTAATGTTTGTTTTTTCATCATATACGTCTTTTCCTACCCTAATTTGTCAACGTATATGCGTGTCGTACTGAATGATGGACAACGGAAAGGTAACCTATGCACATCGTTTCTTATGCGTTGTTTATATTCATATGCGCCTAGTTTTACGATTGTTTGTTCTGCCGTTTTTGTTACAAGGGAATAAATACCGTGTCAATGTTTTTAAATATCTATTTAAGAGTTTAAGAGTGACTTAAAATATTAAGGATCTTTGGAGCGAAGTTAAGCAAACATGTTTTAGTCAACTATAATTACTTTTAGTTATAATAATAATAATAATAATAATAATAATAATAATAATAATGCTGTGAAGATGACAATCAACAGTCTACATCTCTCTCTCCTGTGCCCACTCCCAGAGATTGATCACTGTTAAAAGGGCCTTTTGAAAGGCTCTTTGGGGCACAGATTAAAGTCCAGCATGATTTGCAGTGAGTATCTTTTTGGTGCTTTATTCTACACAGACACATTATTGTGATGCTGGATTAGATCCAAAAAGTACTGCTTTTTCTAATGCCATCATTTCATTATGAATATCAAAACAGCACTGGAATGTCAGATCTGTTAATAATAGTGGTAACAATAGCCATGAGGATGCATCTTCTCTATATTCAGATTAATGTATTTAAAAAAAATAAAACAATAAAAAAATATATATCTATTTTACTGTGAAACTAGAACGTCTGTTACTCCAGACCTGAATATGTGGTTGCAGTGAAGTTTAAGTTCTTTCAGTAACAATTATTCTGTATTATTATTTCTTTGCACAGACATTTGTGGATACTAAATGAAGAATAGAACCTCAAGAATTTCAGAGATTCATGACCAGACGCAAGCAGTACCATCATGGGATGCGGCACATCCATTGCCGTTGAGAACCAAACACGTCCCTCGGAAACGGGTAAATATTGCTTCTTTGTCCCTATTGCTTTAATGTGATTGCTAATATAGCTTAATCTCTTTTTCCTCTCCCCTTTGCAACCACCCTGGTTTCAACAAGTTTTTTTATTTGCACTATATTATTGATTTGTTGAAAAATATTGCAGTGCTGCATTTCATTTAGTCCCCAGTTCTATCCTTATTTTCCAATTTTTTTCCCCCACCCCCAAGGTTTTACTCAAATGATTCAATTTAATTTAATCACCTCTCACACAGATGGCTCCATCAAGCAGCCCAGCCCAGCTCTGAGTAAGGCACTTTCTTCAGCATCTGTCATCACTGTCTGTGTCCCATTTGTGGCTATAGAGAAGTACTAGTTGGCATGAGAGCACAATATCGGCGATTGTAGAAATGTTTACATGCTTCTGAAAGTACAAACCAGAATTTTTTTTTTTTTTTTTAGCTAAAGCAGAAGCCAGCATGACTTTTATCAGGTCTAAATCCAGTTTGCATAAACCCACGAATGTTAGTTTTGTGATCATTTAGAATAAATAAAACGAATGAGCAATTCTCCCATCCTTCTCAAACACAGCTCATCATTTCTCTATGGGTGTGTACTCTCGGGCAATGCCTGGTCTCTGACGTCTGTGTTGTGTTCTTTCTCCTTAACTGCTCTTTGCACTTCTTTAATTAGCACCTGTGATATCGACCCCCTGAGACCAGGTTTATTTTTAGCACAGTCTTTGCACTCAAGTGTTCTGGAAAAGATCCAAGTGTCCCTGCCTGTACCAAAAGCTGTATGTGCATTAAAGCATGACGTTAGCATGGTAACATGAATCTGATGAGACAAATGTGGATCAGCTGTAGCAACAGTTCATCTTTGCAGGGTTGCTATAGTGGACTGGTCTTAATCATTAATGCTTGATATCTCTGTATATCAAGAAATCTTTCCCAGACATGTTTTCAAAAATAATTTACTCAGGTGTTGTTAAACAAGTATAATTTAACCACGAGGAGCACCTTAAAAAGAGCCGTGTGACTAACATTTCAATGCTTCAATTTCAATGCATAACATTTCAATTTCAATGCATTTCATTTTCAACTTTTTAAATCTGAAAGCTCTGCAGCTATCCATAGCAAAGTGTCCAATGGTTGCACATTTACCAATCTCAGAGCATTTAGTAGATCATCCCGGGTCTTATTTTTCATGCCTACTGCATGTTTAGACATATTATTCCTTTTGCATATTAAGAAAGGGAATTATGCATATATGGATGCAGGTACAGATGAGTGATTTGTCAACAATCTTTTACAAACAGCACTTGTGGCGCATTGAAATCCCCCATTGTCGGCATTTCTCTTCCCAGTTAGTCTTAAAACAGTGGTTACACAACTATAGCTTCAAGGATTGTTTACATCAGCCACTTGCATTCTTTGTGTGTTCTTAACCTATTTAGCCATAAAAGCTGCCATACTGATCCAGCGTTGGTACAGACGCTATGTTGCTCGCCTGGAGATGAGAAGACGCTATACTTGGAACATCTTTCAGTCCATTGAGTATGCAGGGGAACAGGACCAACTACAGGTATAAAAACCACCCGGTTCTTATGGCCAGTCCATCTTACATTACTCTTAATAAACTTACTCTGATGTTGTTTAAATGATGTTGTTGTTTATTCCATAGACTAGTAAACTCTGCTTTTCCACAAAAAAATGTATGGATGGTTAATTTTGACACAAGTTTGCATCTTTTTAATTTTTATAGCTCTCCAGTTTCTTCAGTTTCATGTTGGACAACTTCACACAGATCAATGGGAATGGACCAGGTAATGAATGAAGTGTTGTATGTAGATACAAATTCTTAAAGGCGTGTTTCTTTAAAGGTATAGTGTTTAATTTTAACATCGGCAAATGTGGTTGCAAAAATAATGCAACTGTAAACAATTCAAATGCTCCCATTTGTTATTGGTCAGAAAAATGACTCTGTACTCCTCTGAACTCACTCTATTAGTTGAGCCATGGTGGTTTGTCAGGCTATATTGGTTTGATACTGCTAAAATAATTTTATTTAGTGATTTTTATTTTATTAGCATCTTATTTTGGCTGTCCCTCAACACAGCTTTGGAAAACCCCTAGCACTTGTGATTTTGCTTCAAAGGTCTCCCTCTTGAGTATTGCACACCTATCCTTTCAGTGATTCCAAAAACACACTATATGGAGACACAGTTGCTTAGCAACCTTGGGAGATCCCATTTTGAGTTGTGGTAATGCAGAGAGTGCCAGAAATGCAGCAACCGGCCTCCACAGGCAGCTGTCCAAAGTGCAGAATTACAGAAGACAATTAGTCCCATCTTTAGTCAAGCAGAGCAGTGGAAACCTAAATGAGATCACAGAAAATACAGTAGGATAAGCTTGAGAGAGACTGCATAGAATTTTCTGACAACCGTAATAGTACTGAAACCTACATGGGCACAAATATTCAATTGTTTTACCCAGCTGAATGTTCTTTTCACTATTTTATATTATTCTCATGGGGGCTCTTTGCTTCAGCCTGTGATGACACTAAACTAGCTTTCCTTGGGGAAAACCGCATTTAATCAGTTCCCATTGAGTGGGCCGAGAGTGCACATGACTAATCTTGTCAGGTAATCATGTATCTAGGGCTTGAATTGGATGGTTTTCAGGTTCAGCTTTTTGCTTCTGTGGCTCCAGAAACTTTGTCTGTTGGCAATTAGGAAGTATGTTAATGGCTATCTTCAGGCAATCATTTTTTTATGTTTTGAAAGAAGTTATGCTAGTTATGTTGCTCACCAAGGCTGCATTTATGTGATCAAAGCTACAGTAAAACGGTAATATTAAAGTTTTACAATTTACAATTTAAAAGAACTGTTTTCTACATTCATACATTTTAAAATATAATTTATTCCAATGATGGCAAAGCTGCATTTACAGCATCATTACTCCAGTCTTCAGTGTCACATGATCCTTCAGAAATCATTCTAATATGATGATGATTTGATGCTCGAAAACATGTCTCATTATCTTTGTTGAAAACGTTTGTGCTGCTTCATATTTCTGTGGAAAACACGATACATTTATTATTTGATGAATGGAGAATTCAAAAGAACTGCATTTAACTATATTTACTGACACTTTTGATCAATTTAATGCATCCTAGGTGATTTTAGCTCAAAGTATTAAGATTTTTGCCCAAAATATGCACAAAAAATGCTTTAGCAGATTTTTTTTTTTTTTTTTTTACCTGTGCCTGAATATTGGCTTTATCCAAATTCTGGACATGTTCGCATCTCTCACTTATGGTTCATATAAGAACATACAGAAAAATCTGCCACAGCATCTCACTACAAAATGTAAATATATTTCTTGTTTTAGCAGATAGTACATTCCTGGGGGGAAAAAAGGCAAAACAAAATGGCACAATATTTTTTTTTTTTTTATTGGTCTTATCACTGGTCTGGAAATTTGCAAGAAATTTGTAAAAATACTGTAGATAAAGTAACTTAGCACGGAAACATGCAGACAGCTTTTTACAGGAAAGTCTGTGTTTTTCACTCAATGGCTTCAAATAGTTTGTGAGTAGTAAAAAAAATGCCTCCCAGTTTGTTTGAGTTTAAAGTGAGACCAAATATTCACTATAGGGTTCAAATCTGGACTGTGACCCGGCCAAAATATGAGCATGACAGACTTGTCCTTAAGTCATTTCTTGGTTGTCATTGCAATTTGGGCAGGAGCATTGTCTTGTTGAAATATAACATCTGATCATTCCTCTTTACATAACAACTCAATTGTGGGAAGTAAGCCATTCTGCAATATTCTGCTGTACATTAAATGACCTTTCACAGTGAAGTAGTTCACCAATACCAGCAGCTAAAAATGTATTATTATATATTTCAGCAGATTTTCAAAGACACCGCTTTGGGGCATCACCATACAACTCGTGTTACAATTCAACTTCCCATATTCTGCCAAAAACTTAGTTCTGAGACAGCAATGGCTTTTTAAGTAATGCATTTGCTTAGCTAGTTTCCTAACTAATAATTTGTGGTTAAGACAATTAAATTCTTAGTGTTTAGCCATTTTGGGTGTGGTCCTTTTTTCTTTTTCTTTTTTTCCAGGAGTGTAGAGCTCTTAATATTGCTTATTTATCAGTGGAAATCTAAGGAAGCAGGGAATGATTTCCAATAGATGTTGGCTAAATCAAGGATAGAAAAATAATGCTGCGTTTGCTCTCTTTTCAATACAAACATCTGTTCCTGAAATTCAAGTCTCTGCATAAATTTATGGGAAACACTGCAAATTTACATTTTCAAGAATGGCACAATGGGTCAGCACTGCTCAAATCCCTGTGCAGGGCCAGACGCTATGCAAATTGAAGTATGGTACATTGTGTTATGGCACTGTGTGCTGGGTATTTTGATGGGCAATCAAAATAGGCCTTTCATAATAGACTCCAGGTTGAGAATTAATCATTTGTTTAATAACTGAAAACTGAAACAGATATTGCCTGTCTGCCTGTATTGATGTTCCCGTGTGCTCATTTTGCCACATGCCTAGCCATGCTTAACAATGACACAAACCTTTTGATGTTTCCTGATTCACATTTACATTAATTTATCAGGCCGATGTTTTTACAGATTATACTAATGGATAGTTCTCACATGACACATTAATTGGGGGAAATTTTTTAAAATTTGTATGACTTTATATGGGGAAGTGTTCTTTTTAGTTTTTCATTATTTTTAATGGCGTTTGACTTTTTTACTTCATTTTAAATGGTTGGTTGGACTAATTCTTTGAGTGAATCTTTCTAAAAGATGAAGCGCTTTCCACCATCCAAGAACCACAAAATTGTTTTGTGATTGCTTTGCTGTTACACCTATTCATACTAAATAGATTGTGTGACATTTTGTTTGATATGATTCTTCTTTTATACTTTCCATATCATGACAGCAGCCATTTTCTGTTTCCTCCAGACTTGATCTCTCACCTCCTGGACTCTGTGGTTGACCCTTTAACTGAGGAGGTCAGGCAGCTGAAGTACGAGCAGATTGTCGTGGCGGAGTCATACAGCGGGCCTCGTCTCTCCTTCCCGCTGAGTGTGACTGATACCAATGCCCTGCTTAGTGCCTTCAAAGTAGAGCAGGTACAACACTATAAAACTTGCACTAATCGTCTGAACAAATATGAGTCTTCTGACAAAACCAAATTCTTCTTGTGCATTATTTAGCTGTCTAGAAAACATTAAATGGTTTCCCAATTGTGCTATATTATACCTTATTTTCTCAGAATGCTTAGAATAAGTATATACGTTTTTGGAACATTTATAAATGTCTATTGTCACTTTTGATCAATATCATGCATTCTTGTTGAATTAAACATTTAAATCTTTTTCTTTATTTTTTATTTTTATCTGACTTTTAGACGGTAGTGTATATTATTAACTTATTTCCAAGATGATTTAAAAACTTTTTTTTTTTTTTTTATTTCCAAGATACACAGTATCTAAACATAAGAACTTTAAAAACTAAAACCTTTTCTGCTATTTTAAACATTTTGCTATTTTAGGAACTGCAAGCAAAGTTAATGCATTGATATGTAAGTGTATGACTGCATCTCTTTTCAGACTCTTCATGGGAAATATGTGCTGCAGTTACTATATGAAACGAAGAAGCTCTTGAAACAGATGCCAAACGTCATATACCTGTCGACGTCCTATGCCAAAGAGATAACTATCTGTGGTAAGACGCTGTGTGTTTAGTTAAATACTAGAATAGTCTCTTAAATGCAGTTGATATTTTTATAAGTTGCATCAGTGCATTTGAGATATGTGCAATATTTCCGATATCTTGCTTGGGGGGGGAAAAAGTGATGGCAGCTTGAATGAATGAGTGCTTATTTATTTTGCACTTCATAAAGCACTTCACTGTATCTCAATGGGCTCATCACAGCCAACCTGCACCATTTCATACTCAACAGTGCTCCAGATTCAATTAGTACAGAAAAGCATGCATGAATAACTGAATTCCCATCTTGGAATACTCTAAAAGAGATCACGTTATACCACTTAAATTGTTTCTATTTTGCATATTTTCATCCCTGATACCAATATTATTCCCTGGAATGATAAACGGCTTTTATATGCCGACTTTTCTTTCACACAGGCGATCTGCATGGTAGCCTGGATGACTTGCTGCTAATATTTTACAAGGTAAATGCAGATTGATTGTTTCGACGTAGAATATCATTTCCAGTGATTGCATTTCAGCATATTGTTGCAGGGGTAATGTACCTAAGCAAAGCCAAAGAATGAGTTCATTAAAGCCACTTGGGCATCACTGGTGACTTATTACATTCAAGATGTATTGCCTTATTACTCAGAACGGTTTGCCCTCTGCGGAGAACCCCTACATATTCAATGGAGACTTTGTGGATCGAGGAAAGAAATCAACAGAAATCATCATCATTCTGTTTGCCTTCCTACTGCTCTACCCCGACCACATGCATCTGAACAGAGGCAATCACGAGGACCACATCATGAACCTCAGGTAACATTCAAGCCATTACTGAAGAGATGACTTTTAATAAACCAATGAAAAGCTCTTCCGTGGTCAATACATCCTGGTGGGGTAAAAGTAAATGTTCTCAAGATGGTATACCACGAGTAGGACGTCCTCAGAAAGCATTTTTTTTTTTTTTTTCAAACTGAATTAAAAAGAAAAATCATATTTGTTAGTGAGTAAAATTCTTTATCTTCTTGCAGATACGGATTCACAAGAGAAGTCATGCAGAAGTACAAGGTAGATTAAGTGGTTGAATATGTAATATTTAATTATAGGTAAGTTTTATTTTCACAAATCGTCACCTTCTTAAAATAAGTCATCAAATGACTTGGGCAGTTATTTTAGGAAGGTGATGAAATGTAAATTTTATTTTAATACTTAAGGCAGCTGAAAAAACTCCTAGATTATTTGCAATATATATATATATATATATATATATATATATATATATATATATATATATATATAATATGAACTAATAATGAACTGCGCTTCTACAGCATTTATTAATCTTAGTTAATTTCAACATTTACTAATACATTATTAAAATCAATCAGTTGTGTGTGTTAACATTAGTTCATGCATTGTGAACTACAACAATGAACAGCTGGATTTTTATTAACTGACATTAACAAAAATTAATAAATACAGTAACAAATGTATTGCTCATGGTTAGTTCATGTTAGTTAATACGTTAACTAATGTTAACAAATGAGACCTTATTGTAAAGTGTTACCATTATTTTCAAGTGTGAGGTTCACTTTTGAATATTAGACATTACTGCCACCTACTGGACATTTAAATGAATGTTTATTAAGTTTTCCTTCTCTTTCAATAGACTCATGGCAGGGAAATCCTTCAGCTGCTTCAGGATGTGTTCAGCCTGCTTCCTCTTGCAACTGTCATCGACAACAAAGTCCTTATTGTTCATGGTGGCATATCGGACAAAACTGATCTGAACTTTCTGAGCACTGTTGAAAGGCATAAAGTAGGTTTTTTTATTTGATGGATTTATAGTATTTCTTCATAATAAAATAATTTCAGTTTAAAGCTATAGTTCTTGTGTATTTATTTATTTATTGGGTAAGCATCCATGAAATAAGCAGAATAATGTAAAAAGAATGATCCCTTACATGTACGTCTGCTGTGCAGGTAAAGTCTGCTCTCAGGTTGCCCAAACGCAGCGTTGATCATCTCAACGTTCGCGCCTGCAGTCGCAGCAGCAGCAGACACAGCGGCAGATCCAAGTTGGACAGCCCTCACACCTCGGGCCGCACCAGTCGCGCCTCCCGCAGGAGGAAGAAGCCCTTTACCAAGCAGGGCAGCTGCTCCTCTTCTTCATCCTCATCTTCTTCCTCCTCATCGTCCATGTGCTCTCCCCGTGTCTCGTCGCGGAACACTCCACGTCGACCTCCTCCTTCCCCCAGTGTGCCGAGCCCCACAGATGTGCTCCAGGTCCCTTTCTTGGACTCCTTCGTCTCCCTAGAGCCACCCGAGCCACCCCGAGAAGAACTGGAATGGCAGCAAGTGAGTTAAAACGGTTTGTTGGTGAGACTGTGTGACTAATAGCTTCTATCTTGGATGTGAAACCATTCTGCCTTGGAACTCCATTTGGCTTAAAGCTCCAGTACATAATATGACTCAGTTTGTTGAAAGAGCCATTTAAAAGAGTTCTGAGATGTAAGAATTATTGTAAAGTAAAACCTTATTGTAAAGTGTTACCAGTTAACTTCTATTATACAGGGTTTCCACTGGCCTGGAAAACCTGGAAATATTAGGGAATTTCAAAAGTGTGTTTTTCAGGTCTGGAAGTCATGGAAATGTATTTTTAGTCTATATAGAATTTTCTAGTTATGCTCAATTCTAAATTGTTTATTCGGTTCAGTTTCTATTAGTTTTATTTTTATACTATAATACCATTTTTAAACAGTGAACACATTGTCATAATTTGTCCTACAGGTTGTCGATATCCTTTGGAGTGACCCTAAAAATCAAATTGGCTGCAGTCCGAACTCTTTCCGTGGTGGAGGCTGTTACTTTGGGCCAGACGTGACCCAGACGCTGCTGCAAAAACACGGCCTCTGTCTGCTTATCAGGTCACATGAGTGCAAACAGGAGGGCTATGAGCTCTGCCACAATGGTCAGGTGAACATGGGAAACATGATATATTTTGTCATTATGCCAACATCACTTTTTTGTAGTGTATTTCTCTTTATTAATACATATATTTGCATGCATCCAATTTTCCCCTAAAAGAGATCTGTTACAGTCCTGTAAAATGGCAGTAATGTTTCTATTTGTGAATATACTTTTAACAGTACATTAAAATGGATGACTTCAAAGCAAACAGACATGGATGAAAGACCACAAAACCCTTCAGTTTTGAACTTATGGGGTTTTAAACTATTTTTTGTCTCAGCAAAACTCGGCAATTGTCTTCCTTTTATCCAAGGTTATCACTATTTTCTCTGCATCTAACTACTATGAAGAGGGCAGTAACCGTGGAGCGTATGTCAAACTGGGGCCTGAACTCATCCCACGCTTCTTCCAGTATCAAGTCAGTCGAAGCACCAGAAAACTCACCCTCCATCAGAAGTACTCTCTCTCACTCACTACCTTCAGTAACAAATAGGTTTCGAGTATATGAATTTGTGTGTCCGCTTATGAGGAAGTGTCCCTATTTACAAACGTATTTGTTTTTAGGGTTCGTGTAGCAGAAGGTTCAGCACTCAGGGCTCTGAAAGAGAAACTGTATGCTCACCGCTCTGAGCTGATGGCTGCCTTTCAACAGTATGACATAGACAACACAGGTTGTATTATATTATATTATTGTTCAAATGTTTGGGGTTGGTAAGATATTTTATTAATTTATTCCTGATGCAAAGCTGAATAATCAGCAGCCATTACTTCAGTCTTCTGTGACACATGATCCTTCAAAAATCATAATAATATGCTCAAGAAAAATGTATTATCGATATTGGAAACTGTGCTAATTTTTTTTTCTTCAGGATTCTTTGATGAATTTAAAGTTCAAAAGAGCAGCATTTATTTGTAATAGAAACTTTTATAACATTATAATTATCTTTACTGTCAGTTTTGATTAATGCATCTTTCTTTCATAAAAATTATCATTCTGACCCCAAACATTATATTATATTAATATTACATTATATTATATTATTTTATATTATATTATTGAAGTGTTAAATAAAATAAAATGTTGTTTTCTGTCTTTCACAGGCTGCATCTCCACTTGCGAGTGGGCTCAGGTGGTGGAGTCTGTTCTGCGATTGGATCTGCCGTGGAGAACCCTGCGTCCACGCCTGGCCCGTCTTGGTGCGGATGGCAATGTGGAGTACGAAACCTGCTTTGAGGACATCAGCCTTGGAGAGCCCATCCCTCCGGTCACCATCTTAATCATCTATATTTATATTTTGGCTGTATGAGTGGGCGATATGATCAAAATCTTATATCAAAGTAGGAGTAAATCTATATCATGTTACTGTAACATTATGACAAAAATGGCTTATATTTTAATAACCATGTGTTATGCTTATATTTGCCGCAGAAAAAAAAAAAAGAATAGTAGTAAATACTGAAATGGTAAATGATAGTGAAACTATTATTATAAAATGGATCGTGGATAACTCGGATAGTGGATAAAATGGATAACTTGGTTGAGTCACATTTGAAGCCATTGTAAAACAGGCAATATGAAATATTTGGTTGCCAGATTTTAACCACATATGTGTATGTTGTACCGCCAACTGCGCCCAACTTTGACATCCATTTTTTACTTTATTTTTGAGAATATAGTATTTCACAATTCTGCCTAATTTTAATAAAAAACTTGATTTTTTGTTTTTAGGTAACCCAAAACTTGGCTGAAACTCTTTATAGGTATAGAACTGACCTAGAGATAATATTTAACATCATTGATAAGGATCACTCAGGTTAGTGTGTCTGTTTTCCTGTTTGTTCAATGAGATTTGTAATGCTGGTTATTGTGTGTTGATCATAACCCACTTCTCCACGCTCGCATGCAGGTCAGATTTCCATCGAGGAGTTTCGCCAGACCTGGAAGCTCTTCAGTTCACATTTGGGGGTCGCTGTGAATGACAAGGCGATAGACGACATGGCTCGAAGCATAGACTTTAACAAAGATGGCAGCATTGATTTTAATGAGTTCCTGGAGGCTTTCAGGGTGGTTCATAAACTAGATGTCAAAGAGAAGCAGCAGGGTTAATTCTGCATGATCAGATCACAGACAAGACGGAATTCCAAATAATTTTTTGGCATTTTTATTTATTTTTTGTTTTACATCTTATGGACAATAAGCAGTTACTCATAGTACATCATTTTATGCCGTTTTCCAGGATTTGCATTTTTCATAAAGGTAAGAAGTTTCAATCTTACTTTTGTGATATAACTAAATAATAAATGTAGAATAAAATGTTAAAATATACTGAAAAAGCAGGGGTTGAATGCAGTCACAGCTATTGTGTAGCACTGCAATTCACAAGTGCAGAATAATTGTTTGGCAGTGTAGAACCCTATAATTGTGACTTCACTTAGAGTCATGAGTCATTTCTGTTGTAGATATTTCTCTGATATTAACTACTCTGTTTGCATCTTGTGCGTGGTTTACAACGTAACATCTATTATTATCAAACAAAAATTGTCAATTTATACCCTCACCAGACATTATTTCAAAATGTTACTGGCAAGACGTTCCTTACTTGGTTTTGCACATTTACATTCTGTGGGGAATTTTAGTTTATTTATAAACATTTATTTTAGTTTATATAATTATTCATTTGAACAATGTTTTGTCATGCAACATCCTACAGTAAATTAGCAAAATTCCATAGGATGGTCAGTTTTCTCTTAACATGTAAATGTTAATACCGTAAATCTAATACACATTTAGTGTTTAGGACAGCATTTAGTTTTTCCAGTTTCAAAGACCCTATTACTTTGTCTACCCCCTTAACTATCATTAACAAAAACTAAAAATATAAAAATGTTGCATTGGCATCCAAAAATAAAATAAGTTGAAATACTAAAATTACTCAAATTAAAATGGAATAAAAATGAATAAAAGCTAAATATAAAAAAATACTAAAACTTAACTGAACTTATTCAAAATATAAATAAATACTATAATAATATATTATTAATACTGCTAAAAACACTGATATTCAAAGGTAAAAGTAAAATGTAAAAATCTTAGGTTTTATGCTGTATTTTCATCTGAAGTCACCTGAGCTGACGTGCTGTTACTCCCCTTCAAAATAAAACAAAACATACTGTCTGTTTCTGTTTTCAACCTGTTTTGAAGAGTGTCCAGAAGGTTTTAAAGTCCTGTTATTCTGTTTCCTGTCTCCTCCCCTCCCCTTTCCTCTCCCTTCCCCTCATCTTTTTACGGCATGTGCTCAAGACTCCACTCTAGAGTTCAGTTTTCCTGAGTGATCTTCATCTGCAGTCTGACACTCTCAGGATTTCAACAGCCTCTTTTATATGGTGGAATTTGCTCAATCATGCTAGGTTGGAGAGGTGCACTGCTGTGTGTATTTTTGTCCCAGCTTTGGACACTAACTCCAGGTACACTATAATGATTATGTGTTGTAATTGACATTGTATATCGATTGAGATAGAGGTCATAGGATAATTCATCTTTTCATATTTGTAAATGTTAATTGATTATATTTAAAGAAAAGATGGCCTGTATTACTATATCTGATGGTTTTCACTTAGGTGTTGCTGATAAAGGCTGCAGTGGTTTCGGGCACCTGGAAAATGGTCGTACGTTTTTCCGGTATGGAGGATTGTATGTTACCTTTACCTGTAATCCAGGATTCCGGATCCATGGTCACCGTACTAGCAGCTGTGTGTCTGGACAGTGGGCCAGAGACCCACCGCTGTGTGTGGGTTAGTGAAATTCTTTACTATGGCATTTATCAATGAAGCAGATGAGGTTTGTCAAGAGCTGAAGCTAAGTAAAAAATAAATTACAATAGTTGATTTTGAAGTTGCATTTTCTATCTAGGGTCTCTAATATAATAGTGATACCTACAGCCATACCATAAATTGTTCTGTACCTCAGCATCAGGATGCCCCAGCCCTGGTGATCTCCTGCATGGCAGTACTATGGTATCTGAAGACGGATCTCTGGCTTTCTTTAGCTGTGATGCTGGATTTAGTTTGTTTGGATATGCACTGCTTTACTGCAAAGGAAAAAGCTGGAACGGCACTAAGCCTGTCTGCAAAGGTATGTCATCTGTATCAGGCGCATAATGCCAAAACTGTTTGATCTATTACTATATACCTTTTTTTTAATGCCTTATTGCTTTTAAATCACTGCTGCAGTGACTTCCTGTACAATTGACCGTCTGTTTGCTCTGACTCCTCCATGTTTCTCCTAATGGTTTGTTTCTTTGTTACAGTGGCTGATATCATGAGTGTTCTTCATTTGAAGCAAGAATCATCACATGGTCCGGTTTCAGCGCAGGGTCATGATGTTCCTACAAATCTAAAAGTTCGCTTACATAGCCATTTAAACACCCTCGCAATCACTGCTCCCAAGGATGCTTTTCTTAAGTCAGCATTGGTTGGGGTCCCACACATCAGACTTGACTTTACAGATAACAAGCAGAACAATTTTAGAAAACCAGTAGAGAAAATGCCCTCAAAGAGTCTATTGTTAGATAAAACACAAGATGGCAGAAGGGCTGAGCCAATCTTCAACCCTGTAAACTTCAAGGATCCAATCAGGAACTCCAATCGTCAGAAAACTGTGCCAATGACATCAACCAATGTCAACACAATGTCATTAGTCAGTTCCTTTCATGAATCCTCATTTTTAACCACCACCACACAAACCAGCTTTGTTACCCCAGTAATGGACACTCAACAAATCAAGGTCATGGATCAGACGTTTACTGAAACACCATATGGAAAAAATAAAAAAGCTCATCAGTCCACACTTGGTACAGACAAACTATTTCAAAGAGCCTCAGTCTCTTCAGCTGCAGAGACTTTACCAGAATACATTAAAAATAATTCATACTGGACATCAACTACACCTGCAACAAACTTCAACACACTGGGCACAAATGACCTTCTACAGTCAAGAACTTTCATCACAGAAGATCCATATTCACCCACCACTGAGAGTTTTGCACCTCCAACAACAAGCTATTCTGTTTTTATGGTGTCTAAACACAAATCTATTTCCTCTAAGCCCTATCTGGAGTCTTCCACCTCATCTACCTGCAGAGAACTCTGTGAACAAAGACCAGACCTCCTGGAATCATCTCCAACACTAGAACATACATCATCTAGCATGGCGGTCTTGACGACTGCTACCCGACTGTCAGGCCTGCTTCGGAAGGCTCAAACAGACGTCCACCACTTTACTGACATTACTGATGATCGTCAAGTAAATGAAAGAACCAATCCGAGTGACCCTGAACAAACATTTGGTCCTCCTGCATGGAAGGATCTTCCTAGGTTTCCAATAAGGAAACGTCGTCCAGTGTGTCCCTACCCTCCATTTCCTTCTCACGGAACATTCTACTTTCAGTCGATAAAGAATCCCGACCCGTTTCAGTATAAGCATTATATTCAATATGCCTGTTACCCTGGATACACCTTGACCAATGGTGATGTTTACAGTTATTGCCAACACAATGGACAGTGGAGTGGCCAAACACCTCTCTGCTTAGGTAAGATATTTACATTTAAGCATTTGGCAGACGCTTTTATCCAAAGCGTCTTACATTACATTCAAGGTACACATTTTTACATTTTGTCAGTTCTTGCTTTCCCTGGGAATCGAACCCATGACCTTGGCGTTGCTAGAGGAAAGCCTAAAACATATTAGAAACTAAATATGTACAAAAAGTAGTTTTTTGCAAGATAAAATTGAGAAATATATTTTTTAACATTAAATGCACAATCACGAGACAGTGAAAGTACATGTTATATAGTGCACACAACATGATTTTTTTCTGTCATCTGTGGAAGCCCATTTCCACCACATAGAAATAAATCATAATTTGATAGTCAAATTGTCAATTATTTTACAAATATGAGTATGTATGTCATAATTTTGACTTTAAATATTTATCCTTATATCATCATTTCTAC
Organism: Paracanthobrama guichenoti; assembly: GCA_018749465.1. Taxonomy (NCBI): domain Eukaryota; kingdom Metazoa; phylum Chordata; class Actinopteri; order Cypriniformes; family Gobionidae; genus Paracanthobrama; species Paracanthobrama guichenoti. Next base: position 20,316,146 of record CM031953.1, read on the forward strand.
TTTTGTCACAGTTATGACTTTTGAATTTTTATGTAATCATTTTGATTTACTTTTTTTATGAAGAGGAAATGGTCTTCCATATTTATCAGGAATATATCAAACAATTCGTCCTAAGGAGAGAATGCTTTATTTATTTATTTATTTATTTATTTATTTATAGATTTATTAAAGAGTTAGTTCACCCAAAAATTACAATTATTTAATTAATTACTCATGTCGTTCCAAACCTGTAAGACTTTCATTCTTTTTGGAACATAAATGAAGATATTTTTAATAAAATTTGAGAGCTTTATATCCCTCCATAGACCGCTATGCAACTGACACGTTGATGCTTCAAAAAGATCATAAAACTAATCCATATGAATTGAGCGGTTTAGTCCACATTTTCTGAAGAGACTCGATTGTGTTATACGCTGAACAGATTTAATTTAGGCTTTTATTAGTAAGTAAATTATGACAGAATTTAAATTTTTGGGTGAAGTAACCCTTTAAGAAAGGGTTCATTTAACAGGGTTGTATCACATGCTCATTGAAGACTTGAAAATTGCTGGGAAGATTTATTGTTCACGAGCCTGTTTAGATGCTTTTTTGTATTGCCACATTTTATCTTTCTCTTTCCTGTCTTCCCTCACCCACACTCCAATCTTATATGTCTGTAGATATCTGACATCTGTGTAATATCCTGCTCATCACTCCTCTAAGCAGGTGACAGGCAGAAATGTTCATCACAGATGGCCTCAGACTGAATGGCTTTAAATGTCATCAGACACATCTGGGAATATGTATTTATACTGGTGGACATTACTGTTTTGACCCTATGTGTTCTGTTAAATATATTATGTTATTTTAAAAATGCACATGAATGTATCTTATTGAATCAAATTAAGTTTACCACTGTGCATTAGTGTGCTGTTTCTGTTAAACAGATAATTTTCTAAATCATGTAATTGTAAAAAGTGTTTCCTGTCTACACAAGGAAAATGCATTAGGTTGGAGTATCTGTAAACCACTGCGGATGTGGGATTTCATTCTTAGCAGTGAGCAAATGTCCTGTTCTCTAAACTTAAACCATAGCATGCAAATTAACCTATATTATTTGAAAGGGACCACTTAGTCTGTCACTTTCTGTTTCAAAAGCATTTAAAAACCATACTTTTTAAGTATAAATCCTTTTTTTTTTTTTTTCTTATAGTATGTCTATATTAATTGCAGAGTTAACTCCTTGCTCCCTAAACAATGGAGGATGCTCTCAGATCTGTTATGTCAATGAACAGAATCGCGCCCAGTGTCTCTGTAAACCAGGGTTCCTGCTTCTGGTGGACCAACGCACCTGTCGAGGTGAGAGAGGAACCACATGCACATTTAATTTTATCTATTGACTGTGGTATCATTACCATTGCAATACGACTACGGAATAGCATTCTTTCGACAGCCAGACTCCACTGATTATAGGTTTTCCACTTTTGGAATGGTGGCTTTTTTTTCTGTTAAGAGGTGGTCTTGACACCGGTTAAAAGCTTGTTTATGCGTCCTTGACCTGTGTGTCTTAGATTTATGGTTTTGGTTGCAAACCAGCTGTGGTGTGTCGATTCAGCCCTGAATGCCTTCAAGACTCAACATCACCCTCTGGTGTCACCCCAGGGCATTGAATTCTTGACCCATATCAGGCTATTATCTAGAGCTAAAAGACAAGATACAGCATGTGTGTGAGGTTCACGCTGTGTTTTAAGAGCTGTCCATCATTCACATAAGGATGAAAAGACAACATACACTCTTATATATTCACAGCAATGCCATAGAAGAACCATTTTGGGTTTCTCAAATAACATTTCAGTGAACAGTTCTGAAGATAACATTTTTTTCTTAATAATAATCTGAAGAACATTTTCCACTATAATGAACCTTTTGTGCAATATAAAGGGTCCATGGATGTTGAAGGTTCTTCATGGAGACGAAGATGCCAATAAAGAACCTTTATTTTAAAGGTGCACTGTGTATATTTTAGCGGCATTTAGCGTGAGGTTGCAGATTGCAACTACTCACCCCTCCCTTTCGAAGCACATAGAGAAGCTACGGTGGCCGACACAGGACAAAGATGTCGTCGTCTGAGACTGCAGAGAGTAGCTAGCGCTCTGTAGAGAAGTTTGTCCATTTAGGGCTCCTGTAGAAACATGGCGGCGCAAAAAAAGTGATTTAATTGTAAGAGGACCCGCATTGTATGTAGATAGAAATGGCTCATTCGGTTCATTATGTAAGCATTATGAAAACATAGTTATGTACATTATATTGCATTTCTGTCGATAGATCCTCATAAATATTACACACTTACTGCACCTTTAAGAGTTTAATGAATAGTATTTACAGTATAAACATGCAGTTTAAGCCAGTCACAATCAGGCACAGATAAAATCATTTTTTTCTGCAGAATTGATTCAAATATGGTCAGATTTGTTAAGCAGAGTCTGCGGGCGCAGATTCAGTCATGAATCTTTTGTCAACATTTATCTGCATTTTATGTTACTGTCAAGTTGAAGATGTGTTTCTCTATGTCAGTGAAGATGAATTAGCAGTTTATGGAATAGTCTAGGATTTTAAGGAATATCACTCTAAATCCATAAATGCTTAAACAGATCCAGTTTGTCTGAATAGAACACAGGCCACCTAAGTGCACTACTTGCGTAATATTCTGTAAAATATTACACCTGCTCTGTACTGTCACTTTACTGTCTCTTATTCAAAAACATCCTTTTTAATTTCATTAAAAAAGCCATCTCTCACTCTGACCCTTAGTTTTCAGATAGACAGAGCTTTTGTTGCGCAGCACGCAAACACTTAACTGTGCTTTAAAGTGATGAACATGAACTAAGAAGACCCAGATTGAAATGTACAGTATTTTTGAAGTGAGCACATTTTGAAGGTCAAGACTTTTTTTCCTGTTCCTTTGTCATTTCTTTTCTCTTTTTACACCTGGTATTAACATCCATCTCTGTGATCTGATCACAAGTGGACAGCGCTCCTCCTGATAAGTAATGTTTGCTTGTGTCAGTGTGTATCTGTATACTTGGTCATGCATCCGCATATATTGAATATATAGGAATGTGTTTGATATCACTCTTCTTCATCAATGATTGTGTCCATGTGTTCCTGCTTGCACATGCTAGTACTTGCAAGTATGTGTGCTGGTCTTTTCATGTGCCTGTCTGTGGTATTTATAGATCTGGACGAGTGTGTGGAGCAATTGCACCTGTGCCAGCAGGCCTGCGAAAACACCTTGGGCTCCTACAGGTGCAGTTGCAGTCCAGGGTTTCAGCTCTCTTCAGACGGGACATCCTGCTCTGGTGAGTAAATCAGTGTCTGGTGTGATGCTCTGCCAATGACACAACCATTTTTAAAGTTAAAGTATGTCACATATATAATATTCCATTTGCCATTTGTGATTACATACTTCAACCTGAAGTCTTGATCTGTTAATGTTAATCTTTTTATCTGCAGATGTAGATGAGTGCCAGCATGTTGGTAGGGCTCTCTGTGCATTTGGTTGCATTAATACGCCAGGCAGTTTCCAGTGCTTGTGTCCTAAAGGGTACCAACTGGACAGCACCAACAGACATTGCATTGGTCAGTCTACTACATATATTTAATTTATTTATCTTAACACCTGTGGACAGATGCAGATATGTCTTAAGTCATATTTACACTTATTTATAACACACAGGTTTACTACTGTATATGTAGACTAATACCAGGAAACTTAAAGGGATGGTTCACCCAAAAAAGAAAATTCTGTAATTTACTCACCCTCAAGTTGTTCCAAACCTTTAATTCACCCAAGATATTTTGAATAATGTCCGTAACCAAACAGTTGGTACTATGGATGTCAACGTGGCCCATCAAATGTTTAGTTAACGACATTCTTCACAATATCTTGGGTGAATTAAAGCCCATTCACACCAAAAACAATAGCTATAACCATAAAGTTATAGTTCTCAAAATCTTTCTAAATATAATGGGATAGCAGAGTCCAGATCACAAATATAACAATAACGGCATAGAGAATTGAACATTCTTCTAGCAAATGTTCAATCCTTGGATAATAAGATGGACGATCTTAGAGCCAGGATAAGTTTTCAACGGGACATGAGAGACTGTAATATCTATTGTTTGTCTGAAACATGGCTCACGCCCGCGGTCCCGGACACAGCTGTGACGCCGTCGGAGAACTTCTCTGTTTTTCGGATGGACAGAACAGCCGAGGCCGGTAAATCCAAAGGCGGTGGAGTGTGTTTCATGATCAACAAGAAATGGTGCGATCCCAGGAACATCACCATTCTCTCGCGGTCCTGCTCACCTCATCTGGAACATTTAACAATCATCTGCCGCCCATTCTATCTGCCGAGGAGTTTTCTGCGGTTGTCGCGACCGCCGTTTACATCCCACCGCAGGCAGACACAGCGCTGGCTTTATCTGGCCTTCATGATGTTGCCAGCGGCGTCATAAACCAACATCCCGACGCGGCATTCATTGTCGCGGGCGATTTTAACAAAGCAAACCTAAAGAAAGTCCTGCCAAACTTTCACCAGCACGCCTCCTGCCCCACACGAGGAGCAAACACACTGGATCACTGCTACTCTCCGCTTAAGAACGCCTATAAAGCGCGGTCACTTCCAGCGTTTGGCAAATCGGATCATGCCGCCATTTTCCTCACTCCCGAATACAAACAAAAGCTCCTCCAGGAACCCCCGGTGAGGCGGGAAGTTAAGCGTTGGTCAACCCACTCAGAGACCGCGCTACAGGCAGCTCTTGATGACGTTGACTGGGACATGTTCCGAGCGAGTTCAGCTGACGTAAGCGAGTTCACAGACGTGGCGCTTTGCTTCATCAACACGCTTACAGAGCAAGCCACGCAAAACAATAACAATAACGCCCTTCTCAAATCAGAAACCGTGGGTGGACAATTCAATCCAGCGCAGTGAACGCACGCGCACTGCTGCTTACAACGCCGGTCTCCATTCAGGGAATATGAATGAATACAGATCGTCCTGTTATGCTCTCAGACGAGCAGTTAAAGCCGCAAAACTCCGTATAAAGACCGAGTGGAGTCTCATTTCCAACTCAACGACTCGCGGCGCATGTGGCAAGGTCTGAGGTCCATCTGCTCCTTTGGATCTAAATCCTCTGCAGAGGCAAGCGTTGATCCGTTGCTCGTGAACGAGTTAAACTCTTTCTATGCTCGCTTTGACTGTAACCGCGGCAACGCGACTCCGCCAAGTGGCGCGTTAGAGAAAATTACTCAGAGCAGCAACAATCACGTGATCTCTGTCTCGGAGGATGAAGTTCGGAGAGCACTCAAGCGTGTGGACGTCAGGAAAGCTGCTGGGCCGGATGGTATTTCAGGTCGTGTTCTGCGGTCCTGTGCTGATCAGCTCACCGGGTTGTTTACATCTATCTTTAATGAGTCCTCGCTACATCTGTGGTCCCCACCTCCTTCAAAAAATCCACCATCATCCCTGTCCCTAAGAACAGTAAACCCTCTTGCCTAAATGACTATCGTCCAGTGGCTCTCACGTCTATAGTCATGAAGGTCTTTGAGAGACTCATTAAAAACACCATTTGCGCCTTCATTCCTGACACTTTGGACCCTCTTCAGTTTGCCTATCGTCCCAATAGATCGACTGAAGATGCCATCTCTCATGTCCTCCACTCCTCCCTCACTCACATCGACAGCAAAAGTGGGAACTACGTAAGACTGCTATTTATTGACTATAGCTCAGCCTTTAACACCATAGTTCCCACCAAGCTAACCTCCAAACTCCTGGATCTCGGCCTGAATCCTTCTCTCTGCCACTGGATTGAGGACTTCCTCACTGGCAGGCCTCAGGTGGTGAGAATAGGCCAGTCCACCTCCACCTCCATCACCCTGAGTGTGGGAGCTCCACAGGGCTGTGTCCTGAGCCCCTGCTCTACTCTCTCTACACGCATGACTGTTTGTCCACACACAGCTCCACCTCTATCATCAAATTTGCTGATGATACTGTTGTCCTGGGCCTCATTTCCAACAACAATGAGACGGCATACTTGGGCGAGGTGGAGCATCTAACAGCATGGTGCCAGGACAACTGTCTCTCTCTGAATGTTGGCAAGACCAAAGAAATGATTGTGGACTTCAGGAAGAGACAGCAACGGACATACTCCCCCTCATGATCAGCGGGTCACCAGTAGAGAGAGTGAGCAGCTTCAAGTACCTGGGAGTAAACATCTCCGAGGACCTGACCTGGACTGCTCACATTCAGACACAGGTGAAAAAGCCAGGCAAAGACTGTACCACCTGCGCCAGCTGAGGAAATTCAGGCTTTCACCAGCTATCCTGAAAACTTTCTATTTAGGGGCGATAGAAAGTGTTTTAACTCAGTGCATCACAGCGTGGTATGGGAACAGCACCAGTCATGACCGCAAAGCCCTGCAAAGAGTCGTGGCGCTTATCCGAGCGTATCTCAGGGTCAGCTCTCCCGTCTCTGCAGGACGTCTACACCAAACGCTGCAAAGGTAGAGCTACCAAGATCATCAAGGACTCTAATCACCCTGCAAACCCTCATTTCACGCTGCTACCATCTGGTAGCGCTTCCAAGCCTGATGGCCAAAACTGAGAGACTCAGGAGGAGCTTCTTCCCCAGGCCATCAGACTCCTGAACTCAGTCACTTAACATCACGTGACTTCACGCCAGGATAAACATCGATACACTGACATTGCACTGCACTTTCTGTTCTCGTTGTTACTGTGTAACAACCTGTCATAAACCTGTTTGCACATTATACTCTTTATACATTTGTTAACCACATATTTATAAGTCTACAGTTTACTCACTGCACAGTCTACTTCAATTATTTTATTCCACTTTATCCTTATTTGTTACCTTTTTTCTCTTGACTTGATTATTTATAATTCTACAGATATAGACATATATATATATATATATATATATATATATATATATATATATATATATATATATATATATATATATATATATATATATATAATTTTTTTTTTATATCCTATTTCTATTATAATTTCTTCCTTGTGTTTTTAACTGTGAATTTGCACTGTCCATGGAGCGGACCTGTTTACATTTCACTGCCGGTTGTATATTCTGTATATAACTGTGTATGTGACAAATAAAACTCTTGAATCTTGAATCTTGAGAAACTATATAGTTAGATGACAACCCCATCCTGCTTTAAAGAGCTCAAACATTTAAATCGGCAGATGACAAAACTGCAGCGCGTTTTGAATAAACAGTACAATAATATCCACTGTGAATGCTAATATAGTTATATTTATAGTTATTGTTCTTAGTGTGAATGGGCCTTTAACCAATAAAGCAATGTTTTAATAATTTGTGCTGTCAATTTGAAGACTTTCACTGTTATACCCTTTTTTATTTATTTATTTTTTTCCATTAAAATATTATTTTTTACTACTGTACCTTAAGACCTGTATCCATAATATGGCCCCTTTAAGAGCAGTGTAGATTATTTCTAACCTAATGAATATTGAATTTGTTTTGTTTTTATTGTAAAAGTTGTATTTTCTGGTTTGGTTTTAGACATTAATGAGTGTGAGGAAACCGAGGTCCTCCAGCAACAACAGTTGCACACGTGCGAGTGGAAGTGTGTGAATCTGCCAGCTACTTACAGATGTATCTGTCCTCGTGGATATAGACTGCACCCTAATGGTCACCAGTGTGAAGGTCAGCACACAAGCATGCATATCCTGCCACCACAGATTGATGCTTGCATATTATATATGCAACTAAAATCTGTGTAGTTAATCATTGAGAGATGAATTCTTGCTGTTAAGAGTTCTTTCTGTCTTATATTTTTCAGATGTCAATGAGTGTGAAACGAAGAATGGCAGCTGTTCTCACCTCTGCATCAACCACAGAGGCGGCTTCAAATGTGCCTGTCCAGAAACACACCAAATATCCCCATACAGCCGTAAAAACTGCCAGCCAGTAGACAAACACACCAGCTCCTCACAATGAAGAGGACGGATTTTTTTGTTTTTTTTTGTTTTGTGTACTGTATTTAATTATCTGTTGTATTTAATACAAAATATTTTGTATTTCTGCACCCACATGTATGAATTAACTAACATTATATTTATATATAATAATTTTTACTTTTGAAAGAAGTCTCTTATGCACTGTATCTATGGCATTAATTATTATTATTATTATAAATTTCAGCTTTGTTATTGTTTAACATGAATTGGTAATGTGACCAGCCTCTTACCCTGCTCATTCATTGCAATGGCACCACCCTGTGTTCAGACGAAGTGCATTTTTCAAAACGCTTCCTAAAAAACGGAATGTACATTAAAAAATAATAATAATATATGTAATTCTGTTCTATTGACCAGGGCTGGGCAGTATTTATGATGTGTATTACAAATATAAAAGAGGATTTTGTCATTTGTATTTGATAGGGTTGATGAAAATGGCTTCAAATTGTGTATCAAAATACTTAAGTTTTTTTTTTGTAGTTTTAAAATACTGTAAAATACTTTGTAAGAAGTCTACGTGATGCCATAATAAAAAATGCGGCCTCTGATTGGTGTCTACTCACGCATTGTTGCCAACTTAGCAATTTTGTTGCTAGATTTAGCAACTTTTCAGTCTACCCTAGCAACTTTTTTTTTTTTTTCTTCAAAAACAACCAATAGTTCCAGCATTGAACCCCATTTCAATGTATCTCAAGCACACTCGCTGGCAAGTTGATGAAATTACTTGCATATTTTGAGATTTTATTTGACCTCTCAGGAGTCTCGATAGAAGTGGTATTTTATGTAACGCGTTATAGCTAATGTTTATTCTTATATAATAGATCGTTAGACTCTAACTGCAGTTAGATAATGTGAGCAGCACTGCAACAGATCTTTCTGTCGAATCCGCCCATTCAAGGAATAACGTATCTAGCGCCTGGATAAAGAGTTGAATTAAATGGGTTGCCCTGTTTTTTAAAATTTGCTTCTTGGGTAAAATTCTGTATATGCTAGCATCATTCATTTATATTCACCTGTTGTGTATGTTTATGTGAGCATCATAAAACATGACATTAACAGCATTAAAATGATTAAAGAAATGACCACTAGAGTAGATGGCGGAAGAAGGAACTATTTCCGGTCAGAATTCAAAGTGCAGGGGTGCTTCTCAATATCCCTCCGCGTTTCCTCGCTCCTCCGTCATCCATCCTTTGACCCGGAAACCGATGGAGCTCAGCCATCTTGTAGGACGTCTCAATTCGTTAATTGCACCTTGAGGAGTGAGGAGGAGGAGTCATGAGCGAGGATACCCAGGTGTATTCTTTGCGGAAGTGTTTTATCGACTAAACGTGACGCACGCATTAATTCTCCCCTTTCACATCTTGCCGCAGTTTATTCATTATTATAATTATTATAATGTTTATGTACAAGACACAAATGCATGTCAAATAACAACAACTGACAGTCGCAGAATCATATCAAATCACAAGAACATGAACGAAACAAACTAATACACTGGGAATAAAACTGGGAATAATTTGTTGCCAATAATAACTTGTAATATTAAATAAAATATGGACAAATGTGATATTTTGTGGAGGTTGCAAACACATGAGGAGAGTCTCTGCATTAACGAATGGCCGATCAACGTCTGATAGATTTTATGTTGGTCTCGGCATTGAAAGAAATGGGACAGAAGGTTTTCTCTGTATGTGGAAGCTGTATTCTCTATGTTCCTATGTTTAACATATGGGACCCGTCCCTATAAGGAATAGGTTTCTGCTAAGGGTCTTCAGGAGCTCAAGGAGAGCCTGGATGGTGGACAAGGAGAGTACCATATTTGGACTTGTTTTTCTATATGCATCACATTCCTATACCCTGAGCTATAGGGTGTACTCTCTCTCTCATTGGTTACACCTTTTCTACACCCCTTGTATTCTTTGTATATAACTATCAATCCTACATCAATTAAAATGAGATGTTACACTCTCCCTCAGCGCTGAGTATCTGTTCATTCAATTGCCAATGCAGAAAACTGGGATGAGGCACGAAGGGGCAAAAACCTAACAACGTCCTGCTACATTTATCTCCGATAAGGTAGGAAGTTAAATTAAATGTGGAGGATTTTAACTGTGATGATGATTGACAGGGCAGTTTAAATGGTGATGGGACGCACGTAACTAATGCTGCGCTCCAGGCAGGTTTTTGAGCCCGTAAGTTACGACTTCACCCCACGACTCACGACTTTGTAGCGATCCAGGCGAAGTCACGGCAAACTGCCTGAGCGCAAGGAATTGTGGTAGCTAGATGTAAACAAATCATGGACCTTACGGGGCGTATGCTCATTTACAATCATTTCTATCGCCAACGGTGCTTACTCCTTGCTTATTTGAGGGAAATGGAGGAGAAAAATGGCGCATACGGCAAGAGAAGCTGTTATTCCTTTTATTTTACATTATTTGTATTTGTAAATGTATTTGGTACTAATTTATTCTTGCATATCTTGATAATGCATAACATTTGGCTAACAACAAACAATTTGTTTTTTAAATGTACAACTTTCATAAACACTAGTGATGTCCGGTTCGTGAACGAATCGTTCTTTTGAACCGGTTCTTTTTTAGTGAACCAGTTCACCGAACTGAATCATTCTAAACGGTTCGCGTCTCAAATCAGCGCTAATCCATAAGTTACTAAAGTTACTCACTTTCTATCAGTTATTAAAGTTACGTACTACCGAACGTACAGATTCTTGAGTTAACAGTTCTCCAATCCGAACCGAGAACCGTTTCTTTCGGACACGTTCGACACTGAGCGGTTCTCGGATCACCAGTACAGAATCGAGAACCGGATCTTTCGAACATGTTCGATACTGAGAACCGAGGAGCTGAGAGACTGAGCATGCGTGATAGCACCATCTGAAGCGAACTGTTTCTCTCGGCCACCACTGATGCTGTGCTGATTATATGAGCTCGGGTGAACCGAGGGCTTGTGTAAGTCAATGTAAATTTATTTAATCGGTGTACAACATCCGTGTTTGCACGACAGTGGCTCATAGCTGTCAACATTGAACATTGGGGAAAAAGAGATTTCCCGGAATCCATCCCCAAAATAAGTTTTTTTTTTTTACACGATTCTTACCCACAAACTTTATAAAAAATAAGTTTAAAAAAAAGCACTAACCATTAAGTCTAAAAAGTTTATAACTACACAATATATATTAAAGAATGACAGACCAATGGATATGTTTAAAGTGCTTTCTTTATCATCACATTTTCATTTGTTACAACTTGTTTTAGCTTAATGTTGGGGGACAGAGTGAGAAAGAAAGACAGAAAGAATGTGTGTTTCACCTCCGACGAGGCACGGTTCACCACGAATGATGATAAAGATGTAGCGTGTTTAGCTGACGCACTCGCGTGCTCGTGTTTCAGTGATCAGTCGTGCTGCGAAACGTCGTTTCCCCCCGTGGCCAACACTGAAATTACAACGACACATTTTGCAGAAGGCATAATTTGGACCTACATGGCTGCTTGTCAGGTAGTGTGAGGTGGTCTCCCATTTAGTCAAATATCGGCATAATGTCCTCGGTTTTGGTTGGTGGTTAATTCTGTGATTTTGGCCGTCAGCGTCCTGATCCATCATCGCACTCATCTACTCTACTCTCCTTGAAGTTCACTTCCCGCTACTTTTTCCCTTTTCCGCCCGCCGCAACTGTCTTCTTCTTCTTCTTCCTTCTTCTGTAGTAGCCTAAGCTACTGTCTGTATACTGCCACCTGCTTGACTGGAGGTTTAGCAACCCAAGTGCAAGCCACTTCACAGACACAGATAGTAGTTGCGTGTTTTGAGTTAACACAATCAGAGCGTAAAAATACGGGATATTTTACGGTAAAATACTAAAACGGGATGACAGCGGGAAAATAGCTAAAATACGTGAGAAACCCGGAAAAAAACGGGAGGGTTGACAGCTATGCAGTGGCTGTATTGAGTGCTTTTCCAAACGTAAACGTAGGAACTTATCCAAGATGATGATGACGATAACTATCATTATTATTATTATTATTATTATTATTATTATTATACTAAGTTATGATTACAAATCACTTTATATGAATGTGTTTTAATGTATTTTCATCCGCCAGGATGATAGAAATGACGTCATTACGTGAGTACGTAAAAGAAGTAAAAAATTGATACGAACTGTCCGAAAGAACCGGTTCAAGGAAAAGATCCGAACTTCCATAGGGGCTGCCATTACTTCGCAGGCTATGTGACGTCAGAGCGCGTAACTGGGAGCACGTGATCTATTACAAGTTCACGGGTGGAAAGTCACGGGTTTGACTGCCATTCCAGTGCACTTTCACGGGTAGAAGGTTGGAAAATCACGGGTTACGGGTTGCCTGGAATGTGCAATAATCATGCTGTCTAATCAGCATCTTGATATGCCACACCTGTGAGGTGGATGGATTGTCTCGGCAAAGGAGAAGTGCTCACTAACACAGATTTAGACAGATTTATGAACAATATTTGAAAAATAGGCCTTTTGTGGACATAGAAAAGTCTTAGATCTTTGAGTTCAGCTCATGAAAATTGGGTTATAATTTTATTACCCATATATATATATATATATATATATATATATATATATATATATATATATATATATATATATATGATTAATTAGTTAAAAACTAGTTGCTATGAATATAGGTGCCATCAGTCTTCTTATGAATGACTTGTCAGTGTTGCTGATGCAAAGTAGGCCCTTCATACCAAACACCAAGTAACTAAATTAGGATACAATTATGAGTCATTCGCAAACTGTTAAACATTAAACTGTTGGTTACTTTAACCTTCACCTGGGAGATCACAGGGCTATGTGAATATTTTATCTGTTAACTGGTTGAGTACATTGTTTACTTAATCAACTGAGTCAGTGTAATGTGAAGGTTAGATCAAATAGGCCAATTGATGTAAGGTTTGCGAAGAAATGTTATGCTCCCTTGTAAAAGTAGTTTTTAGTTTCAGTAGTTTATTTTGATGGTGTGGCTGCTATATTTTGTAGTTTAACTACAAAAACCCTGCCACTGACAATACCCTTTTCACATTTTGTGGGTTCTCAAAATTGGAAGAGATGACAGTAAATATAATTTTTATATTTGCATTTCCTCTAGAAGCAAAATAAAACATTTTGAAAAACGATTCGCATGACTTAAGAGTGGAAAAAATATAGAGATTATTACAGCAGTCAGAAGAGCGAAATATGTCAAATTTACAATCATTCCCTCAGCCGTTGTTTTAGGTTTTTTATTTACAAAGTAATGCATTATAAATTATATATATATTTTTAAATTACAATATTAAAAACTTTACTAGATTTGCAAACTTTTCTGTTTGCTTGCTTAGGCCCATTTGTGAACAGTGCAGGTCATTGTGTCAGTCGCCATGACTATATTCACTCAGTGAGGTCCAACCTCCTGCAAAAAAAGATCTGAGCCCAACGTGATCCCAATATATGAGCTCTAAAATGAAATTTGGAGCTCACTGACAAAGATCTTGTACATCTTGATACTGCTGAAAAAGATCTGTATATGCTGTGAGACTATGACACTAAATCAGATAATGTCGATGTAAATGAGTAAAAAAATCAAAGTCATCATTATTATATTGTTATATTATCTGGAGGTGAACTCAGGCTGGAAAGGGTAACAAAGATCATGTGATATCAGCCAGTAAAAAAAAAAAAAAAAAAAAAAAAAAAAAAAGGATAAGCTGGACTCTGTACCCACATTTTTGCCAGGGTCTTTGTAATGCATCTATTGGCTCTTTTTTTCCCCTCTGTTTAGTCAAAGTGATTAACATTTTTTTTTCTCTTTCTGATTCACTTTTAAGAGTGGTCCCTAAACTAACAGATCTATTTTAAGTTGGTTAATCCTGCAAGGAATTCACAGAGGAAAAACAAGCCAGTTTGTTCAATACAGTGAATGGGTGAATGAATACAGTGAATGAATACAGAGATTCAACGAGAGTGCTGCACAAGACCTTGAGGAATCTTTGGCAGAATGCATCTCTCCTTTGAACATGAAGACCTAAAGATGAGATTGGTTGCATTTGTGGGGTGCCTCATGCTTGCTTTTGCAGATGTGGGAGAGACAATACATCCTAAAAAACCTGGTTGGACTGGTTCGCTTTTAGTGGTGCCCATGGACGGAAGTCACTGGACTGGTGTGAAGGCTGTAGCAGAGGAGATGGGCCGCAGGGGTCACAAAGTGATGGTGGTCATTCCAGAGGTCAGTGTACTGCTAGGACCTGGTAAACACTACATTACTAGAACGTTTCCGGTTCCGTATGGGCAGCAACAACTGGATGAACTCCAAGCTCGGAGTGCTAAGGTGATGGATAGTAAGCAGCAGCCTCTGTTGGAGAAGATCAGCACCAGAATCAGTAACATGAGGAAATTTGTGGACTTTCAAAGGGCCACAGCTGAGAGTCTCCTCTTAAATCAAGAGCTGGTGGAGTTCCTGAGAAAGCAAAATTTTGATGCCGTACTCACCAGCCCAGCTGTGCCAACGGGTGCCATCCTGGCTTATAACCTCTCCTTACCTGCTGTGTATATGTTGCGAGGCTTACCCTGCGGACTAGACTCGATGGCCACAGCCTGCCCAAACCCTCCCTCTTACGTCCCACGGTTCTTTACACATAATTCGGACCATATGTGTTTTTGTCAACGTGTGCTGAACGTTCTAGTGAGCATCCTGGAGCCTTTGCTCTGCAGACTGATATATTGGTCAACTGAGGATGTAGCGTCCCGTTTCCTGCAGAGAGATGTAAGTGTGGCGGAGATCCTGCAGAGTGGAGCTCTATGGCTGCTGCGGTATGATTTCAGCCTGGAGTTTCCTAAACCTTTGATGCCAAACATGGTTCTAATCGGGGGGATTAACTGTGCCACGAAAAGTCCCCTGACTAAGGTAAGTGCAGAGATATTTTTAAACATTTGAATAAATTTTTAAATTGGAAACACAAAAATGTTTGCTTCAACTTGCTACTACACCTGGCCTAGAAATGGGTTTAAAGTTCACCCAAAAATTTAAATTTCAATAATAATTGTGTCACCCTTATGTTGTTACAAAACTATGACTTTCTTCTGTGCACCACAAAAAAATATATTTTGAATATGCCACAAAAAAAAATCTATACCTTCCTCAGGGAGAGCAACACAACAAACTGAAAGCAGTTTCATTCATTAACTCATCTGATTAGTTAACAGTTGTCATGTGACCAACATCTCTTTACAGAATTTAACATTCACCAATACATTTTATTTCCATACTCAAAAACTTCAAATATCAATGACAATATATATATATATATATATATATATATATATATATATATATATATATATATAGGGACAACTCCAAAACAAAATAGAAAATGTCTGTAAGTTAAATACAGTCAAATGCAAGTGAGAATAAATGGGTCTTTAAGTGAAATTTAAAAACCGAGCGAGAGGTACAGGATTTAATATGGAGAGGTAAGCTGTTCCATAATTGAGGAGCTACAACAGAGAAAGCCCTGTCTCCTTTTGATTTTAGACGAGACTTGGGAATATTTAACTGAAACCTCTGTGAATATCTTAAAGGTCTAGAGGGCGTATGTTGCTGAAGAAAATCAGCAATATAGCTTGGTGCCAAGCTATGTATACCCTTAAAAACAAATAGTAAAATCTTATACTGGATTCTAAAATTCACTGGAAGTCAATGAAGAGAAGCTAGTACAGGTGAAATTCTTGCATATTTCCTGGTTCCAGTCAGAAGCCTAGCAGCTGCATTCTGAACCAGCTGCAGGCGTGATAGTGAGGCATGGGAAACACCGTAATACAATGAATTACAGTAGTCCAGTCTGGATGTAATAAAAGCATGCATAACAATTTACAAATCATTAAAAACGTTTTGGGTGAACTGACCCTTTAAGGGTTGCTTTTAAGATTTAATTTAAGGTTTTGATGTTAACACTGATGTGATTTTTGCACTTTATCAGAGGGAACAAAGAGTATCCTTTGGTTTGAGAAACTATTGATTACTTAGAATGATTAACTTAGAATGATTAGTTTTGATTAATCTCTTATACAGACTCTGTCATTCTATGTATTGAAAGAAAAACTGATGCATCATGATTTGTGGAGGTTTGTCACTTTGAACTGTTTAGAAACAATCAATAATAAAAAGTTTAGAGTGGTATTATAGTAATCATTTACCCAGAAACGACTGTTCAATGTGCCAACTCTGTAAAATATTAAGTTAAGCATTCTCACTTTTTTTCTTGTTCTTACTTGTCAGTAGATTTTATTGTGTATAAATACCATAAATGTTTTAAAATAAATAAATCATATTTCCCACATTGTGATCTACTTGATATCTAGCTGCACGATCTGATAGATATCAAGTAGATTGCTTTTAGCTTAATTGCTGGCTGGGAAGCGTGATCATTCGAATATACTACTGGATTTCTACTGATACAAAGCTTAATGCTAATCGCTCAAGTATCCCTTCAATGTTTAGGTTATGTTTAGGGGTAGGAGTAATGGTTATAATTATTTTATTATTTATTTATTTTATCTTTTTACAGAATTGTTGTTCCAAGACCAATTAAACATGTTGCCCATGAACATGCCTTACTCTGCATATGCCCCTCGTTTTTTCACACAAAAACTGATGTCTTTTGAACAAATGTCTTTTCATCAATGGGTTCTGACATTCTAATGAGCACCTTGGAGCCATAGCTCTGCAGACATAGTCAAATCAGAGGCCAGAGCAGAGGTGATCTTCAGTCTTCTTCAGGACGCACAAAAAATATATATTTTGGCTTACGATGACAGAGAATAAGCTCTTTAGGAAATCCATAAATCAGCTAAACCTCTACTGCATGAATGTTTTGCAGATTGGTTGCATCTTTGAACATAGTTGAAATATCAAAACATTTAGCATTACAAAATAATAGTTCCGTTTACACTAGTATTGTTGTAATCATTAACCAGCATAGTCTGCGTGCAACTGACAAACTGTAAAATATTAAGTTAAGCTTTCCAATATTTTTTCATTTATTTTTTTTGCACAAAAAAGACACTTATTTTTTTTCTTGTGCTAGATTTTCAACAGATTTTGTGTTGTAAAAATACCATAAAAGTGTTTTAGAATAAAATAAGAAGTAACCTCCCACATATATCTAGCCACTAAAAATCTGGAAAGCAATCTACTTGCTATCTCTACCAGTTCATGTATTTGCACAAATAGTGAGACAGACGGACACTGAGGTAAAGGTTCAACGTCAGTCTTTTTTAACGAATTTTTGGCTAGAAAGATGCACTGCAGAGCAATTTTATGTCTAGTGATCAGTATAGACTGTTGTGCAGCGCTGGACCAGAGTCTGTCTGGGAAGAGCAGTCGGACTGGGAAGCTGTTAGTGGTACCAATGGATGGAAGTCACTGGACAGGAGTGAAGGCAGTGGCAGAAGAGATGGGACGCAGAGGTCACACAGTGATTGTGGTGATGCCAGAGATCAGTATGCGCTTGGGTCCTGGCAAACACTACATCACAAAGACATTTCCGGTCACATATGAGCTGGAGTTATTCAACGAGATATTGACCGAGCATGTTCGTGTATTGACAACCCCAGGGCAATCCCTACTGGAGAGTGTGACTTCAACAGTGGGTAATATGATAAAGATGTTCAACATAATGGCCTCTACAACTGAAAGTCTGTTCAAGAACCAGAAGCTTATAAAGTTTCTGAGAGAGCAAAATTTTGATGCTGTTTTAACCGATCCTGCCCTACCAATGGGGGCCATATTGGCATATAATCTTTCTGTACCGACGGTGTACATGTTAAGGGGATTGCCATGTGATGCTGCAGCCACAGCCCGTCCGGATCCTCCTTCATATATCCCACGTTTCTTTACAAAAAACTCAGACCGGATGTCTTTTGGTCAGCGTGTGCTGAATGTTCTTGTGAGCATGCTGGAGCCACTGATGTGTAAGGTTATGTACTGGTCCTTTGAGGAAGTGACATCCAGCTTCCTGCAGAGAGATGTGAGCCTGACTGAGATCCTGAGCACTGGAGCTGTCTGGTTGATGCGATATGATTTTAGCCTGGAGTTTCCCAAACCCCTGATGCCCAACATGATTCTGATAGGAGGAATTAACTGTGAAATTAAGAACCCACTGACGAAGGTGAGCATCACCTTTATACTCATATGATACGCAGCGTTTTAAAGCACACACCATTAAGTAGCCTATATATGGAAACAAACCAAATTTTAACAGGAACATAAACAAAAAAACAAAAATCATTCTGAACAGAAACGCTTATTTGAAATTACCTTTAACCGGTTAATAACACTATTTTATCATTCTGTTTAATATTTTAATTTGGATGTCAACCAATCATGAATTCAAATAGTAGCACGTTGACACATGCAGTGTGAGTGAAATGTCCACGTTTAGCAAGTCGACTTGACCATCATAGGTGAGTCGCTGGCATAGTTTTGGGGTCTCAGGAGTTTTTCTGAGGATATGTCACCAATTGTTAATGTATTATGATGATGAAGGGTGGTTAATATTCAGCGTGGTGTGTTTTGAAACCAGCGGAAATTGCAGGTTAATGTACAGGTGCTGGTCATAGAATATCATCAAAAAGTTGATTTATTTCACTAATTCCATTCAAAAAGTGAAACTTGTATATTATATTCATTCATTACACACAGACTGATACATTTCAAGTGTTTATTTCTTTTAATTTTAATGATTATAACTGACAACTAAGGAAAATCCCAAATTCAGTATCTCAGAAAATTAGAATATTACTTAAGACCAACACAAAGAAAGGATTTTTAGAAATCTTGGCCAACTGAAAAGTATGAACATGAAAAGTATGAGCATGTACAGCACTCAATACTTAGTCGGGGCTCCTTTTGCCTGAATTACTGCAGCAATGCGGCGTGGCATGGAGTCGATCAGTCTGTGGCACTGCTCAGGTGTTATGAGAGCCCAGGTTGCTCTGATAGTGGCCTTCAGCTCTTCTGCATTGTTGGGTCTGGCATATCGCATCTTCCTCTTCACAATACCCCATAGATTTTCTATGGGGTTAAGGTCAAGCGAGTTTGCTGGCCAATTAAGAACAGGGATACCATGGTCCTTAAACCATGTACTGGTTGCTTTGGCACTGTGTGCAAGTGCCAAGTCCTGTTGGAAAATGAAATCTGTATCTCCATAAAGTTGGTCAGCAGCAGGAAGCATGAAGTGCTCTAAAACTTCCTGGTATACAGCTGCGTTGACCTTGGACCTCAGAAAACACAGTGGACCAACACCAGCAGATGACATGGCACCCCAAACCATCACTGACTGTGGAAACTTTACACTGGACCTCAAGCAACTTGGATTGTGTGCCTCTCCTCTCTTCCTCCAGACTCTGGGACCCTGATTTACTTTCATCAGAGAACGTAACTTTGGAGAACTCAGCAGCAGTCCAGTCCTTTTTGTTTTTAGCCCAGGCGAGACACTTCTGAGGCTGTCTGTTGTTCAAGAGTGGCTTGACACAAGGAATGCTACTGTCTTGCCTGCGTCTGTGCGTAGTGGTTCTTGAAGCACTGACTCCAGCTGCAGTCCACTCTTTGTGAATCTCCCCCACATTTTTGAATGGGTTTTGTTTCAGAATCCTCTCCAGGGTGCGTTTATCCCTATTGCTTGTACACTTTTTTTCTACCGCATCTTTTTCTTCCCTTGGCCTCTCCATTAATGTGCTTGGACACAGAGCTCTGTGAACAGCCAGCCTCTTTTGCAATGACCTTTTGTGTCTTGTCCTCCTTGTGCAAGGTGTCAGTGGTCGTCTTTTGGACACCTGTCAAGTCAGCGGTCTTCCCCATGATTGTGTAGCCTACAGAACTAGACTGAGAGACAATTTAAAGGCCTTTGCAGGTGTTTTGAGTTCATTAGCTGATTAGAGTGTGGCACCAGGTGTCATAATATTCTAATTTTCTGAGATACTGAATTTGGGATTTTCCTTAGTTGTCAGTTATAATCATCAAAATTAAAATAAATAAACATTTGAAATATATCACTCTGTGTGTAATGAATGAATATAATATACAAGTTTCACTTTTTGAATGGAATTAATGAAATAAATCAACTTTTTGATGATATTCTAATTATATGACCAGCACCTGTAGAACGCTGTTATGCAGGATTTTTTGTTTTGTTTTTTTAATAATTAAACTTAGTAGTTAGTATTGTGGATTTATGTATGGTCAGACACTTGCGGGTGTCACATCTTCCTGAAGCAACATTAACATCCTTGCTAGTCCTGGAACAACATACGAACCTGACAACCAATCAGATTTTAGGATTTGGTATTAATGTTAGGGGTAGTAGAGTGTGTGGGGCAACAGTTCCGGCTAAGAGAGGTAACGCGACTAATCTGTCACCTCACAACATTCACTTCAGGAGGTTTACCTTATTGGTATTTTTGTATTATTTTTTATCATATAAAAGTTACCTTGTAGAAAAGACATGAGTCGCGTTTGTTTCTGTTGAGCCTGATTTCTTAAAATGGTGTGTGTGTGTGCACGGTTATCAAGGGGTGCCATGACAACAGTGCGAGTTATCGTAATGCTGCCTTCACGTGGTCTCGGAATTATCGCAAATACGAGTTTCCTAGGTAAAAATTGCACATGAACGCCCTCACATTTTGAAACTTGAATGCAATGATCTCGTAACCACGACTTCAGAATTATAAAATTTTCGATCGCACGTGAAGTAAGCGTGAGTAATAAAAATAATACATTTAGCAGTTTGGCTTTCCTTAGGGTCTATGTAACCTGTTCTGAAATGGTTCTATTATAATTTATATATTGCGATATATATCGTTATCGCAAGAAGCTGCGATGTATATCGCGATATGAATTTTAGGCCATATCGCCCATCCCTAGTTAGAGTTGTTCCGATTCCGATACTAGTAAATATCACCGATACCACAACAAATTCTGGCATTGGTATCGGCGAGTACTTGAACCCATGTACCGATCCGATACCATTTTTTAAGCAAGATCTTGTTATTATGACCGCAAGCTTTGCGTGACCGCGAACTTTGCCTAACCGGTCGCTGCACGGTTCTTCTTCGCTGCTCAGAATGCATTGCAAACACAGGAAGTTGTTGCTGTGTTGCCACAAGCAACCACTGTTTAGAGCAGCAAAGAAATAATGAAAACGTGTTTGCAGTATGTCCGCTGTTTAGCAGTATTTCAGACTGGACCAACCAGCCAGTAAAACGGCGACTAGG
Source organism: Paracanthobrama guichenoti (assembly GCA_018749465.1). Classification (NCBI taxonomy): domain Eukaryota; kingdom Metazoa; phylum Chordata; class Actinopteri; order Cypriniformes; family Gobionidae; genus Paracanthobrama; species Paracanthobrama guichenoti. The sequence continues at coordinate 20,337,520 of CM031953.1, forward strand.
TACCAAGTCAGTACTGAAAAATTAAAAATGCGATTTGATACCAGCATTTCTGTAGTACTGGTAGTACCGACTCCCGACACTCTACTACCCCTAACATTAGTGGCGATCTTGAAGCCTGTGCTCTGCTGACATATATTGGTATCTGTGGGTTTTTAAAAAGTCTTGAATATCTTAAATGGTATAACAAAACCATTTTAAGAGGTCTAAAATTTGGGCACAAGAAAACAGGCATCACCATATGGGCTAATTTGATTATTAAACTTCATAAGGCAATAATTAAATTAATGTGAGCACTGCATGTTCTCGTCGTTTCAGAGCAATTCACAATCAATGAATACTGCGCATTTATGCCAAGCCATTGTTTTTGATCTTCCCAGCAAGCAATTTTGCATTTAAAAGACATCTCATAATACCTGTCCAAACACAGCCCTGACATCTAGGCTAAAACAAGGCGAAATTTGGGCTGTCTGTGAAAATTTAATAGACATCTAACCATTGCCCAAGAATAGACTAGTCATGAACATGTCAAAGAAATGAAACCAAGCACATTGAAATCACTGTCGACTTTGCTTATATGATGGAATATCACACATCTTGCAAGTTATGGCAAAAACAACATGTGACCAAATTCAGGGTTATTTTGACTAGAAGTGGATTATTCATAGCCGGACTATATCGGGTCTATAGTTAACCGAGACTCTGAAATGACGGCTGTTGCTTGCTGGGCTGTTCTGGGGATCCACCTTTCAGTATGTTTTGGATGTCTCACTAATTCAACTCATCCGTTTTTTAGTGTCTTAAATAGGGAGACATCTAAAACATTCTGTGAGTTGGATCCCGAGGACTGGAGTTGAGAAACACTGTTGTAGATGGTTGTAAGAGTGTATGTTTTATCCCCCTCATCTGTTTGAATGAGCAGCTGGAAATAGTAAAGCATAGACATTACAAAATAAGAATCGCAGTGTATTTTGGCTTTGTTTATTAGAATTCCTGCATTTTTTTCTGGCTATTATTGACATTTTGGTGACAATAAACTGTAATTCAGTGTAAACTCTTGTGCCTTCTCTCAGGGCCCCATAGTCACAGGAAGGAAAGACTAAGAACATTAAATTCAATAAATACAGTTTACTGGTATCTGTAAAATAATCTTTTATTGCCTTTCTTTAAACGCATTATTATATTATCAGAGAAAACCAATACAGATTGAACTATAATTTTTAATAATATATATATATATATATATATATATATATATATATATATATATATATATATATATATATATATTTATATATATATATACATTTCTTGAGTATTGTTTTGTGCCCCTGCCTGTTTCATTAAGTAAAAAGAATATGAAATACATGATTTACTTTGAATTTTCTGTTTCACATGGACATACAGTATTAATTTTATTTGTGTCTTAAGGTCTTAAAATTTAGTTCAACTCAGAGGTAAAAGTTGAGGTGATTCTCAGTCTTCCTCAGGAGGAACAAAGAATATCCTTTGGTATGAGAGGCAACTGCTTGCTTATAACATTAGGATATAGGAGATTAATTAATCCACTAAACTGCTACTACACAAATATGGCTTGGTTTGCATTTTTTTTTTTTTGGACAGTTCAAGTATCAATGTCATGCTCCTGTGTCCTTTTTGTGGGACTTTTATTTTGAAATGTGTTCTCAGTTTCCTTTGTTTCTATGCTCACTTCTTGTGTTTGGTTCCATTTCTATGGGCGCGTCTCAATCAGCTCCCTAGTTCAGTAGTCAGGGCACTGATCAGAGTCAGCCCATTGACTGATTCCATGATCAGTGCCCTGAATACTAAACTAGGGAGCTGATTGAGACGCACCCTGTGTGTCATATTAGTCACAATAGTCACTTTCATTAGTTCCAGCTGCTGTTAATTATCTACTCTTTTTTTTGTGTGTGTATTTATGCTCTTGGGTTGTTGTTGTTGTTGTTGTTGTTGTTGTTGTTGTTGTAGGTTACTTGTGTTACTTTTTTTATGTTTCTGGTTTCTCTTCTGTGTTGTTTGGATTATTTTTATGCTCTCAATTGGATTATTGGCCTTGATCTCTTCTCTGGATTATTTATGGTTTGCCTTTTGCTATTGAATCTGTGTGAGCATTTGGATTTGGATTCGCCCTGGCCTTATCCTTGCACATCCGTTACAATCTATCAACACTGCCAACAAAGTTCTTTTTACACTGACAAATTATTAACCAGTCATGACTGCTTGCAGCTGGACAAACTAAATATTAAGTTAAGCTTTCTCATTTTTGTTGTAAAAAGACACTAGAGACCTTTGTTTATTGTAATACCATGAATATGTTTAATGCTTTAAAAAAATAAAAGCTTCCTCACAGATCATATATCTAGCCACTTGCAAGCTGGAAAGCAATCTGCTTGCTATCTATCTGATAATAAATTGCGAAAGCAGTCATTTGAAATATTTGCACATAGGGAGACACATGGAGGCTTGCTCTTGATGTCAGGAGAAGAATATATTTTTAGAAACATGCACTTAGCAGTAATTTTATGTCTAGTGATCAGTATAGACTGTTGTGCAGCGCTGGACCAGAGTCCGTCTGGGAAGAGCAGTCGGACTGGGAAGCTGTTAGTGGTACCAATGGATGGAAGTCACTGGACAGGAGTGAAGGCAGTGGCAGAAGAGATGGGACGCAGAGGTCACACAGTGATTGTGGTGATGCCAGAGATCAGTATGCGCTTGGGTCCTGGCAAACACTACATCACAAAGACATTTCCGGTCTCATATGAGCTGGAGTTGTTCAACGAGATATTGACCGAGCATGTTCGTGTATTGACAACCCCAGGGCAATCCCTACTGGAGAGTGTGACTTCAATAGTGGGCAATATGATAAAGATGTTCAACATAATGGCCTCTACAACTGAAAGTCTGTTCAAGAACCAGGAGCTTATAAAGTTTCTGAGAGAGCAAAACTTTGATGCTATTTTAACCGATCCTGCCCTACCAATGGGGGCCATATTGGCATATAATCTTTCTGTACCGACGGTGTACATGTTAAGGGGATTGCCATGTGGCCTTGATGCTGCAGCCACAGCCTGTCCGGACCCTCTTTCATATATCCCACGGTCCTATACACTAAACTCAGACCGGATGTCTTTTGGTCAGCGTGTGCAGAACGTTCTTGTGAGCATGCTGGAACCACTAGTATGTAAAGTTTTTTACTGGCCCTATGAGGAAGTGACATCCAGCTTCCTGCAGAGAGATGTGAGCCTGACTGAGATCCTGAGCACTGGAGCTGTCTGGTTGATGCGATATGATTTTAGCCTGGAGTTTCCCAAACCCCTGATGCCCAACATGATTCTGATAGGAGGAATTAACTGTGAAATTAAGAACCCACTGATGAAGGTGAGCATCACCTTTATACTTTGAGGCACTTTACTGCAAGTATACTAGATCTCTACAATCAAATCTGTATGCTGTGTGACTAGAAATTGTCTAAATGAGGCGGTAAAAGGTCAACTTTTCATAAAGGCCAGATAAATGTATTAGAATGTAGAATAGTCATAACTTTCAGTACTCCTATTGAGTGATTAAACTAAAGCATTTTAATAGTCACTACAGTATCTGCAGGTGAACCTAGACTGGAAAGGGTGACAAAAGTTCCTGGGATCTCAGCCAATAAAAATAAACAATACAAGCGGGACTCTGAACCTACATAATTCATTGCCAGGGTCATTTTGGGTGAATGTGGTTTTGTCAAGTTCTACATGTTTCTGCAGCAACATCTTTGTTGTTCCTGGAACAATATTTCTGATTTTAGGATTTGGTATTAATGTATGACCTGCAGACTAGACTTGACCACTGCAGCCTGCCCAGTTGCCCTGTCTTATGTCCCAGTATTCTTCACACAAAACGTATACAATATGTATTTTCCTCAACTTGTACTGACATTCTAGTGAGCGTCTTGAAGCCATTCCTCTGCGGACTGATATTTTGGTCAGCTTAGAGATCAAAGCTGAGGTGATAATCATTTTCAGGGGTTACAAAGAATATTCTTTGGTTTGAGAAGCCACTGCTTGTCTTGGACGACAAACTAGGAAAAAAGCTCTCTAGGAAATACATAAATCAGCTGAACTGCTAATACATGAATGTGTTGCAGCTTGGTTCTATCTTTGAGCGTAGTTCAAGTATCAATGTTAAGCTCTGCCAATAATGAAGTTCTGGTCACACTGACATTTATTGGAATTATTACCCAGCAAGGACAGTGTGCAACTGGGCAAACTCTATGAAATATTAAGTTAATCTTTCTCATTTTTGTTAACCATAGACTCCAGGGGCATTTATTGTTTTATAAAACCATGACCGTGTTTTATGGTAAAAAATAAAAAATGTAAGTCCCCCCCCTCTTCATATATCCATCAACTTAAGCTATAAATGTATTTGCTATATATCTGATAGTAAGCAACTGCTTCCTATATTTGCACATAGTGAGACAATTGGACACACAGATGTAAAGGTCGACATTGTCAGGAGAGAAATATGCACTGTCTAGTAATTTTATGTCTAGTGATCAGTATAGTCTGTTGTGCAGCGCTGGACCAGAGTCCGTCTGGGAAGAGCAGTCGGACTGGGAAGCTGTTAGTTGTACCAATGGATGGAAGTCACTGGACAGGAGTGAAGGCAGTGGCAGAAGAGATGGGACGCAGAGGTCACACAGTGATTGTGGTGATGCCAGAGATCAGTATGCGCTTGGGTCCTGGCAAACACTACATCACAAAGACATTTCCGGTCTCATATACGCGGGAATCGTTTAACCAGACATTGACTGAATATGTTCATCAATTGACAACCCCAGGGCAATCCCTACTGGAGAGGGTGACTTTAACGGTGAGCAATATGAAGAATTTTGTTAACTTAATGGCCTCTACAACTGAAAGTCTGTTCAAGAATCAGGAGCTTATAGAGTTTCTGAGAGAGCAAAACTTTGATGCTGTTTTAACCGATCCTGCCCTACCAATGTGGGCCATATTGGCATATAATCTTTCTGTACCGACGGTGTACATGTTAAGGGGATTGCCATGTGGCCTTGATGCTGCGGCCACAGCCTGTCCGGACCCTCTTTCATATATCCCACGGTCCTATACACTAAACTCAGACCGGATGTCTTTTGGTCAGCGTGTGCAGAACATTCTTGTGAGCATGCTGGAACCACTAGTATGTAAAGTTTTTTACTGGCCCTATGAGGAAGTGACATCCAGCTTCCTGCAGAGAGATGTGAGCCTGACTGAGATCCTGAGCACTGGAGCTGTCTGGTTGATGCGATATGATTTTAGCCTGGAGTTTCCCAAACCCCTGATGCCCAACATGATTCTGATAGGAGGAATTAACTGTGAAATTAAGAACCCACTGATGAAGGTGAGACCAGATAACTCTAAAAGTGTTAAAATGTAAAATATTAATGACACACATTGTAAACTAATGCATTGTCAGTTTATTATTTGAGTGTGAACTCAGACTGGAAAGGGTGACAAAGGTCCTAGGATCTCAGCCGATTAAAACAAGGAAAAAACAAGGCAAAAGAAGATTGGAACTTTGTACCCAAGTAATTAATTGCCAGTGTCTTTGATGCATATCTATGTATTGGCTCTTGTTTCATCTCGATCATAATTAGTGATGGAGATTATACTTCTGTTTTTTTTTTTCTGTTATTTGCATTTGAGAATAGGCACTAAACAAAGAAACAACAACTTTGAATTGAAACAGAAGGAGATAGACATAAAGGTCCGGTTTCACAGACAGGGCTTAGACTAAACCAGGATTAGGGCTTAGTTCAATTAGAGCATTTAAGTAGCTTTTATAAACGTACCCTAGAAAAAAACCTTACTTGTGTGCATCCTGAGACAAAACATTGACATTGGCATATTTTAAGATATGTCAGTGCAAGTTACTTTGGGTTAAAACAGCTCACACATGCATTTTAGTCTAGGACTAGCTAAAGCCTTGTCTGTGAAACTGGGGAAAGTGTAATATTTTTATATATTTTATAATGCTGCAAAAGCTTTATATTTCAGATAAATGCTGTTCTTTTGAACTTTCTATTCATTAAATAATCCTGAAAAAATACACAACTGTTTTCAACATTAATAATAATAATAGATGTTTTTTGAGCAGCAAATCAGCATATGAGAATGATTTCTGAAGGATCATGTGACACTGAAGACTGGAGGAATGATGCTCAAAATTCAGCTTTGAATCACAGAAATAAATTGCATTTTAAAATATATTAAAATTAAAAAAAGTTATTTTAAATTGTAAAAATATTTCACAATATAGTTTTTGCTGTATTTTGGATCAAATAAATGCCTTGGCGAGCAGAAGAGACTTCTTTAAAATCATTTAAACTAAATCTTACTATTCTAAAACTTTTGACCGGTAGTGTACTTAATTGCATGATCATCAGGCACTCCTGTGGTAAAACAAGTGTTTCTTTGCCTGTACCCTTCACAAATACTCAATTTATTTTGTTTTATTATTCTGTGCAGTACTACACAGCACACCAAATGGTATCGTTGTTACCATTTGTCCGCACTCAATTTTCTTGTTTCATAAAATTACTGCAGGTGTCACTGTTCTCTCAGTCATATATGCAGTCCCAGTCCTAAAGAGATAAACAGCAGTTCAGTTGTTAGTGTTGTATTCCCACAGCGTAGCTGGGTGGGGATGATTACAATTGAGACATACTGTAACCCACAATGGCTTTTGTAGGACTTGGCTGTGACTGGGTCAGTGGATCATACTGGGTTACTTTGTTGTAGTTTGGCAGTACTTTATGTGCTTGGAATTTGTGTGTGATAGTTGGTCGAATCAGATTGTGGCTAGAGTAATTTGAGCAGACAGTAAGTCTTCAAAATGTATCAACAGGTCATGTATGAGGTCAACATTTTTACTAATGCCATTTCTCAAATAATTTAAAGAAAGGGTAACACTTTAGAATAATGTTCATTAGTTAACATGAACTAATAATGACCTCCACTTATAAAGCATTTATTTATCTTTAATGTTAATTTCAACATTTACTAATGCATTATTAAAATCTTGTTAACATTAGTTAATCCACTGTGAACTAACATGAATCCCACGTTAACTAATGTTAACAAAGATGAACAAATACAGTAACAAATGTACTGCTCATGGTTAGTTGATGTTAGTTAATACATTAACTGTTAACTAATGAACATTATTCTAAAGTGTTACCAAAGAAAGCTATTGCGAAAAATGGAACTACAGCGACTAATAGAAAAGTGGTTGTATTTTTTGACCAATGGATCCTTGAAATAATAATAATAGTAGTAGTAGTTGTTGTAGTATTTGATTTATTAATTTAAGAATTTAGTAACAATAATAAAGGCCTTCTGAAGTGAAGTGATGCGTTTGTGTAAAAAAAATCCATATTTAACTCGTTCTAAAGTAAAATACGTTACTTAAAGGTGCTCTAAGCAATGTCACACGTTTTTTAGGCCAAAACTTTTTTGTCACATACAGCAAACATCTCCCCACTCCGGCTAGCTGCCTGTCCCCTGAACACACTGTAAAAAACAGGTTCTCCGTAGTCGCCACAAGCTCCAAAAACAGCAACAACAAAAAAACTGGTGCAGTCTGGACCATGAAGCATAACAAACAGTGCTCCAGCCAATAGCTGACAAGAATGATTTGGGGGTGGAAGTTTCGTGGTCCAGACTGCACTAGTTTGTTTTTGTTGCCATTTGTGGAGTCTGTGGCGACTACAAAGACCGCGTTTTTTTACAGTGTGTTCAGGGGACAGGCAGCTAGCGGATAGTGAGGAGATGTTTGCTGTATGTGACAAAAAAAGTTTTGGCCTCCGTAGTTTTTCCTCTTTGTCGCCATCTCTGTTTGAAATCTGCAACTGCAGTTATTCAACTTTACAATCCAGGGTTTTCCAATGTCCAAATTCCAATGTTTTGAGGAGAATGTGCGGCTGTCAGTCACAGCGCCGGTGTGGATACTGTCATTCGGAATCTCATATTCTACTGTTTGAAATTATGACCAACATAAGAATGTCATCTGAACAAGTAAGTAAATCTAAAACGATCGCTTAATATCATATCAAACCGTGCAAATTATACTTTGTTTTCAAATTGTTAATGTTAACAACATCAGCATCGCGTGACTACATTTAATGTGTATTAGGGCTACCTGTAGTTCAGTTTCCATTTCTGTGCACTGTGCAGTCTAATTTATAATTGTCATATACCAACAAATTAATGTGGGGTAGAGGTGAATTGCTCCCTCTCATAGCTAGTACAAAATAATTGATATTTACCATAATGCACATAGCAAAACGAGAAAGGCACAACAAAGAAACTGTATAACTGTATAACTCCATAACTGTATGAATTAAGCGAACAAGTGTGCTACTGTTACATTTGAAATGTCTTAGGCCGTTACCCGTCCAGCAGAAAAAAAGCTGTCTCTGCGTCCGTTTTGAACCCCTTCAAAACACAGAGTTCACACCACCTTTCAAACGCCCTTTTTATCCTTGTTTTCGCATCAGCCGGTTGAAGTCTCTTCTTTCTGTAGCCACTCCGAAGTCCGAAGTCTTTTGCATTTTACAACGGGTGAATCTCCAGTTGTCACCGGTGGTTGTCGTTTGAACCTTTCTGGATCCGCCATCAAATTGATAAGTTTAATTATATCAAGTGCTGTGAGAAAAGGCTATACATCTCCACCTCCAACATCCTCACACGCAATATAGCCCGACCAGCGACACCTTCTTTATGTGTAGATGTTGCTTGAATTTCCCGCGGAAATCCACCAGTAAAAACATTATTAGAAGCTTACCGTTGTAAATCGAGCTACGGTAAGCAGATCGTGTTGAACCCTGGCTGGTTATGTTCTTGCTCAAAAATGTATTTCTGCAGTCCGTAACCCAAAAAAAGTTACGGACCGCAGCTTTAAGTAAGCATTTTCAATTGCGAGAGGCGTTACACTTTCTTCGTAAATTGAATACGGAAGGCAGTCTGGGGGATGCTAGATATCTTGCTTTATAACGTGTAAATATGGATATTTGTCTTACACAAACCCATCGATTCACTTCAGAAGGCTTTTATTAACCCCCCAGATCTGTATGGATTAATTTTATAATGGATGGATGCACTTTTTTTGGGCTTAAAGTTTTGGGCTGCCATTTACTACCATTATAATGCTTGGATTAGCCAGGACGATTGTATTCGTCTGAAAGAAGAATGTCATATACACCTAGAATGGCTTGAGGGTGAGTAAATCATGGGGTCATTTTTCATTTTTGGGTGAACTATCCATTTAACATTCTAGTAACTACTATGAACTAACAAGAAACTTATTTACAAATTAGTAAGTAATAGTCTTCACTACCAGCTAATAACTTTTTTCCCCCTCCATACATGTAGTTACAGGGTAAGTGTGAATCTGCAGGCTGTAAATTAAAGTGGTGTTTGGTACCCTCTTGTTTCATGTGGTTACAGGGCAAGTGTGAAACAAGAGTGTAACAAACACCACTTTAATTTACAGCCCGCAGATTCACACTTACCCTGTAGTTCTTTGTAGGTCTTTGTAGGTTCTTTGTGAGTTGAACAATAGTAGTTAGTGATTATCTAATAGTGAACTACCACATTCTGCTGAGCACTATTACTTACTAATTTGTTAATAAAAGTTTCATGTTTGTTGATAGTAGTTACTAGCGTCTTAATATTGCATTACTCATTTGTTTCTGTGTAGTTATTCATCAATGACGGAACAGTATTCTGTTACCAAGAACTTTGCTGTTGCTACTGTTTTTGAAAAAATAACTTGATTTTATATCAAATCAATGGATTAACATAGTTAAACAAGAGACCATCAGAGAACTATACTGCAGTATACCTCATTCCTAATGTCTTTCTTGAAGGAAATGTATAGTTAATTTCTCTTTGTTGGCAAAATATCCTATGTGGACATTAATGTTATGGAATGCAATTTAGAAAGCATGTGGGGGTGTATTGTTAGTCACGCTATCTCTTTAACATGGGGAGATGGAAAGGAAAGGAGTGGCGAGCTTCTCACGCGAGCTGGGTTTGAGGGGAAGGGGGAGGTGCTGGTGGGCGTTACATTTCTTCCTCCTTATGCTCTTGAGTTTATTCAGCTGGCTGTAAATTAGTCTTTGAGTTGTCTTACTCTACTTAGGAATTGTGTCAGATGCTAAATGCTAAATCCATAGTTATGTATCTGGATGCTTACAAAGTAGGGGTACTGCTTTTGATTTTGTATTTAAGTGTTTAAAGACCTCAGCCTCTTAACTGTAATGAATAATGTTGCCATCTGGTTACGGGATATAAAATTCACAGATTTGTAAAACACTAGTGATTATGTTGGTTTTTTTTTTTATGTACGGTTTAACACTAAATAACAATAGTGTCTCTTCTTGTAATGTTATTTAATGGGATGTTGTGTAACTCTGTGCTGGCCCTCCAAAGCACTTTTTTTCCTTTCAGGAAAGGTTGTTTTTTTTTTGTTTTTTTTGCAAAGCAGGATGGCATCCGGCTGCCACATCCATCATTTGCATGATTAACATCTGCAAGTCTGCAACCGAAAACACAGACAGTTGTCATTCCCTCTTGTTCTTCCTTTTACTCTCTTGCTTCTCAGTCACACACAAGAGAGTCTAAACACAGCCCCTTTCACTGGAGGAGGAGTTTTGTCCTCTCCTTTTCTTTCAGTGCTTGTGTCTGGTCTTAGGCAGACCCAGTTATGCTGAAGAAGGGCTGGCTGTGGGGGCTGGGTTCAGGGCTGCTGCTCTGGCTGGGTGCCTGGCTGAGGCCTGCGCAGGGTGGCCGGGTGCTGGTCATGCCTGTTGAAGGCAGCCACTGGCTCAGCATGAAGGTGTTGGCGACGGAACTGGCCCAGAGAGGCCACGACATCCTAGTGCTGGTGCCTGAGACCAACATCTTGATCCAGAGTTCAGAGCTCTTTCGCACTGAAACCTTCCCGGTGAGCATCTCCAAGGAGGAGCTGTCCACCAGTTTGAAAGGATTTCAGCAGGGGGTGTTCAAGCGAAGTCCTGTGATGATGGACATTATTGTCCAATTGAAGCGCCTGCTGAACTTCACGGGGTCGCAGGTGCAAGGATGCGAGTCGCTGCTTTACAACGAACCTTTGATGCAGAGGCTGAAGGAGGAGAACTTTGAATTATTGCTCACCGATCCCTTCCTGCCCTGTGGACCTATTATTGCTACCGCGCTAGGTCTCCCTTCTGTCTACTTCCTGCGTGGCATGCCTTGTGGCCTTGACATGTTGGCTTTACAGTGTCCTTCTCCTCCATCCTACATACCTCGGTTTCAGTCTGGCAGCACAGACAAAATGACTTTCGTAGACCGCATTCAGAATTTCATCATGAGTGGTGTGGAGCTGGTGCTGTGTCGAATAATGTACGCCAGTTTTGATGAACTTGCTGCAAGATACCTGGATGCGGATGTGACGTACCAGGAGATCATTGCCCGCGGAGCTATTTGGTTGCTTAGATACGATTTTACATTTGAATACTCCAGACCTCTCATGCCAAATATGGTCCTCATTGGGGGCATCAACTGTCGGAAGAGTGCCATACTTTCTGCAGTAAGTCACCAAAGGTGCCTTTTTGAGTTGTCTTTTGGATTTGGTCAGGATATGTAAATATACTAACAAAATGCATTTTACAGTGAGGTGTTTGCCTTTTATAAATTCGTTGTTAAAGGAGTTATTAGTTCACTTTAAAATGAAAATGACCCCATGATTTACTCACCCTCAAGCCATCCTAGGTGTATATGACGTTCTTCTTTCAGACGAATACAATCGGAGTTATATTTATAAATATCCTGATGTTTCCAAGCTTTATAATGCCAGTGAATGAGGCTCATGACTTTGAAGCTCAAAAAAGTGAATCCATCCATTATAAAAGTACTCCACACGGCTCTGGGGGGTTAATAAAGGCCTTCTGAAGCGAATTGATGGGTTTGTGTAAGAATATTTAAAACTTTATAAAGTAAAATATCTAGCTTTTGTATTCAACTTATGAAGAAAGTGTAGTGCCTCTCACAGTTCAAAGCGCTTGCGCTACGTCTGACATCATACATCGTGTCAGTTACACTTTTTTCGTAAGTTTAATGTAGAAGGCGGTCTGGTGGAAGCTAGATATTTTACTTTATAAAGTTTTAAATATGGATATTTTTCTTACAAAAACCAATTGATTCGCTTCAGAAGGTCTTTATTTAACCCCAGAGCCATGTGGAGTACTTTTATAAATGGATGGATGCACTTTTTTGAGCTTCAAACTCGTGGACCCCATTGACTGCCATTATAAAGCTTGGAAGAGGCAGGATATTTATTCATATAACTCTGATTGTGTTCATCAGAAAGAAGAATGTCATATACACCTTGAATGGCTTGAGGGTGAGTAAATCATGGGGTAATTTTCATTTTAAAGTGAACTAATCCTTTAACTCTTTCCCCAGCTGTGTTTTAAAAAGTTGCCAGCCAGCTCCAGCATTTTTTATTTTTTTTTTACAAAAGTTTCATGGCCCCCAGAATATTTAGTTGTTTCAATATCTGAACATGCAATATAGCGAAAAAAAGAACAGAGCCTCTGGTTTTAAACAAAACAGCAAACCCGTTTTATTCTAGCTTCATTCTTTTTTTTATTTCTTTTTTTTTATCAACACTTGAATGTGGGTAAGTTTCATAAAAAAGCACACTTTTGAGCAAAACATTTTTTGTCAAAGACAAAAACACAGCCCTAGAGCTCGTCCTGCGTCGACATTTCAAGTAACATTAGGCGGTTTTGATTTATATGCTGTTTAATGTTGATGATCACGTTATTGTACATGTGCATCTGCTTACATATGTACATATGCTATCCTTGTTTCTGCTTCTTCTTCACATGTCTTTTGATCAGGAGGTTCAGTACTCTTTCAGAAGATGTAAATAACGGAGAATTCCGTCAATGGCGGGGAAAGGATTAATATAAGTTCTTAAATATGTTCAGCAGTGAGTAATTACTAGTCCTAGGCTATGAAAGAAGTTATGTCACCTCTATGGCTGGGGTCAGTGTCAGTTCAGGTAATATGGGTTCCATTTTTGAGTTTTGATATTGGTGCTTGCCCTAACATGCATTGTTTACCCAGATACAAACATAACCCATGGTAATATGACTCCCCTCTCCAGGGCATTGGTAACCTAAGGCAGCGTGATGTGCTCACATGCAATCTCCTTCGCTTTCCCTCAGTGTGATTTTCCTTGTCAGCCACCCTTCCTTCCGTGGGAGCCGAAACAATAATGCTACCAGGTTTTTTTGTTCTTTGTTTTGGTTTGGTTTTTGAGGCAGAAGTTGTTTTTATTGGCAAAATAATCAGTTCTGGGAACTTTGTGCAATACATGCAAACCATAGATTCAGAAATAGCATATAAGAAATATATGGCCTATAAAGATGCCAGACAGATAAAAAAGGAACATGGTTTGGTGTTAATTAAGAGAGAAAATGGGCCTTGCTTATGAAGCTGTGTGAGTACATAATGCAATCATGTCTGCTTTTTCCTAGATATATTTCTAGTTTATAATGTTGAGTTATACATGTCAAACAGACATTTTCATTTTGGCTTATTCTCTGGTTTGTTGTCTGTCTTTTGCAGGACGTGGAGGAATTTGTCAAGGGTTCTGGAGAGCATGGTATTGTGGTGTTCAGTCTGGGTTCTCTGGTTTCTTCCATGCCAAAAGAAAAAGCTTCCATCTTCTTCAAGGCTTTCGGGATGATTCCACAGAGGGTAAGAAAGAATGTCTTATAGTAGGAAAGTGTCTTATAGTAGTTATTCTGGTGCAAATTAAGTGTTCAAACAAGGTGTAAAATAATTCTTTGAACTACACACATTTACTACTTTTAGAGCTATACCTCCATGTGCAAACAATGTTGTGCGTGACCTGAGCCTATTCTCTTCAGCATCCCAGATGTTCAGTCATCTCTCAGTTAAGGATTGTAGGCTTTATGAGTCCGCTTACCCACTTGTTTTCCCAGCATGTTAAAGTGTAAAACTAAGTGGAGGCTGCACGCAGAGCTTTGGCTATACCAGGAGAACATCTTGTTCTCATTAAAGTTATCATGCGTGCAGAAAGGGGGGTTTAGCACTCTGCAGGACTGGAGTGGATAGTATTTCTATTAGACCAAGCACGAATCTACTTTCAGCAAGAGCTTACCAGCCTTTTTAAAGGCCTTTACCTGGTAATGAATCATGTAGTAACTTTTTCAGCAACTCTAAAAGTGCATGAGTATTCCCTAAGCTGGTACTAAGCTAATTTGTGACCCCCAAAACACTGCAAAATATTTCACGAAACTAAATTAAGGTTTTACATTACATAAAACATTAGATATATTGTTGAGAGTATTTGGATATTTTCTGTTTGTCAAACTTAAAATATATGATAATATTTTTCTTTACTCTGCTAGGTCAGAAAATACATGAATTTTCTTGCATTATTATTGCAATATGTCCACATATTTGCATTGAAATTATTACAGACAAAAGGGCACTTCTAAGGTAGTGGTTAAAGAACTAGTCTAGTAACCTGGCTCAACAGTGAACTGGATTGAGATTTTTTTTGCTATTGTGTAACTTGTGTCCATCATATAAAAATTGACTGCTAAATGCCACTTTTTCTAGGTTCTGTGGCGGTATACGGGTGAGATCCCTGATAATGTCCCTGAAAATGTCAAGCTGATGAAGTGGCTTCCACAGAATGATTTACTTGGTGAGTTTCTCTGAATTTTATTAAGGCGTTTAGTTGTCCATTCGGGTGTGGGTTATGTAGTGGCTTTCCTATAAGTTAGGGCAAGGCGGTAAGATGTTCTTCTCTCATAGTTTGGAATAAACAATGTCCACACAGCAATATCCATTTCAAATGGTTGTTGTCCATTTAATGTTTAAAAGTTTAAAAACAGTGGTTCTATGTTAAAAACCATGTTCCTGACACCTGTGGGAAGTTTAAATATCATGTGATATTAACAGGTGACCACACCTACACCACCATCTAGTGGCTGAACAATCATTACATTTGACTCCTACAGGTTACCCAAAAATGAAAATTATCCCAGTTTACTCACCCTCAAGCCATCCTATGTGTATATGACATTGTTTTTTCAGACGAACACAATCAGGATATTTTTTTATATAAGTCTAATTGTGTTTGGCTGAAAGAAAGTTACACCCAGGATGGCTAGAGTAAATTATAGAATCATTTTCATTTTGGGGTGAACTAACCCTTTAAGGCACCTTTCCCATACCATACAACATTTAATTGGCTAATTTAATGCTTTGTAAACGTATGTAATGTTGAAATTCCTCTGCAGCCAAACGTATGGCTCTGATTTAATAATCAATAGGGAAGTACAGATCTAGAGACCTATTTGCAGATCTATGGAATCAAAGAATTTAAGTATTTATATATTTGTCTCTCAAACGCTGGTTTTCCAGGGCTGGAACTATTTATTTGGTAACACTTTATTTTAGTGGTCCACATTCTGCTGACTGTAAATAACTTTACAACTACATGTCAACTAACTCTCATTAGAGTTTTAGTAGACTGGCTTCTTAATATATACTAACACTTTATTTTGATGCTTCAACAGATTCTACACATTCTACTGACTATAAGTAACTTTACAACGACGTCAACCAATTCTACTAACCCGAACCCTAACAGTCTACTAAATCTCAGATTTTTAGTTGACATGTAGTTACTTCTAGTTAGTAGAATGTCTAAAGTGGACCATCAAAGTGTAACCATTTATTTAAAGTTAAGCAATCGGTTTTGTTTGAAATCGCTCATTCTGCAGCACTGAATCAGTTTGTGTGTGAAGACCAGTGTGAGGGGGTAAATTTATTATTGTGAAATCCAGGGATTCTCTTGGCTTATCCCTTGTGTAATTAGTCGAGGATCAGCCAACCACAGATTACAGCTACACCACGGATCATTAAACCAAGAACACAGAAGCAGCTTTTGTTAAACAAACTGTGTAAAGTCTTTAATTTGTGTGGCATGTCAGGTATGATTGTAATGACTGGAGAGCAGAGCCCATTCAGACTCATAATGTTAGATAATCCTATTAACTGTGGTTATATTGGCTCTGATGCTGGACCAATGAGAAATATGTCAGCCATATAAATACTGGGGAATTTTAAAAGAATAGGGTGCTCTAGATCTCATGAAATTCAATACCTGCAAGGATCAATAAATGTCGTATGAGGATCTCAAAACATTATACTACTGAACAATTCAAATTGAAACGTTATACCGTGGGATCCAAAAGTCTGGGATGCTAGGGATCTGTAGTTTGCATCTAATTAAAGAGAAGATGAAAGAGATTAAACCCAAAAATGAAAATTACTCCATGGTTTACTCGGCCTCAAGCCATCCTAGGTGTATATGCGTTCTTCTTTCAGACGAACACAATCGGAGGTATATTAACAACTGTCCTGGCTCTTCCAAGCTTTATAATGGCAGCCCTAAATTTGAAGCCCAAAAAAGTGCATCCATCATTTATAAAAAATAATCTACACAGGGCTCCTGGGGGGTTAATAAAGGCCTTCTGAAGTGAATTGATGGGTTTGTGTAAGAAAAATATACATATTTAACACGTTATAAAGTTAAACATCTAGCTTCCGGTGGACTGCCTTCTGTATTCAACTTACATGTAAATGATGACAGAATTTTCATTTTTGGGTGAATTATCCCTTTAACAATGCCTTTATTATCATCATCATCATCTGTATGTGCCAGCCACTTAATCTTGTCAATAGCAATTAGTGCTTTAATAAACTTTAATTCTTGTCATTTATCAAAGGTCACCCCAAAGCAAGAGCCTTTATCACTCATGGTGGGACGCATGGAATCTATGAGGGCATCTGTCATGGTGTTCCCATGGTGATGCTCCCCCTCTTTGGTGACCAGGGTGATAACGTGCACCGCGTGGCAACTCGAGGGGTGGGAGTGATCCTCAGCATCCATGACATTACTGTACAAACACTGGTCGATGCACTCAACACAGTTATTAATGATAGCAGGTGAGAGTTTGACTGTTTTAACAATTTTTTTCTTTCATATTTATTTTTTCTCTCTCTCATAATCTCAACGCATCTCTCTCTTGCGATCTCCTCTAGCTATAAGCAAAGAATGGAGAAGCTGTCAGCCATACACAATGACCGTCCCATGCAGCCCCTGGATCTGGCAGTCTACTGGACAGAGTTTGTTATGAGACACAAAGGTGCAGACCATCTGAGACCTGCTGCCCATGACCTCAACTGGCTTCAGTACCACAGTCTGGATGTGATCAGCTTCCTGCTCTTTATTGTACTGATTGTAACTCTAGCAACATTTAAATGCTGTGCACTGTGCTGGAGACGCTGCTGTAGAAAAATGCAGAAGAGGAAGGAAGACTGATCATTGCTTACTTTTCTACATCTACCGTCACAATGCTAAAATCATGAGAAGCCTGATTTCCATCAGCTGACAACTGAGCCAAAGTTTTTTAAAGCTGCAGTTTTGTAAACAGGATTCAATGCCTTGAAGCAGTTCATCTGTAAAGATTTACTGATGTTAAGATACTAGTTTAAGATATTAGTTTCACATGCTTTCTTTTGGATATCACCGGCCTCTACTTACCTGTAGCTGTAGTCCCAACTCGCTACCATATTTTTCATTACTCAGGGTAACCCACAGTAGGCTATACATACTGCAGAAACTCTCTCTGGATCTACAAGAATTCTGGATCATCTTAAATGTACATGAATCAGGAAGGATAGATGCTGTGTTGAATATGACACAAATTATAGGCTGTGAAACAAAAAGTATAAGCTTTGTCCAATTTTAACAAATGTTTTCTGGGTTTTTTCCAACTGAAAATCATTCATGAACATTTTTCATATGAATTGCATTGCTTAAACTCTTTTCAGTAGCCTTTTTCCCTAGATTTGTCTTTTGTTAATTTTGCTCCTAATGCTCAATTAAATGACTACAGTCAATCAATTTTGTATGAAAGGAAAAAAAATTTTATGTGCACTCTTACAATGTGAAAAATCACTCTCTGAGCATATGAAGCATATGAACAATGCTTTTTAGCCTCTTTTCTCACATGTATAACAGATTAAAACTGGTGTTGCAAGGGTGTTACATTTGTTTTGTTTTTTATTTCACAAGGTTTCCTTCATAAGTTTCATTTCGACTAAAAAGCTAGGGTGGTGCAAGAGGTGAAAACGCTAGATCTTTTTAAACGGTTGAACAAACATTAGTCACTGTGTTTTAAATGTAGGTTCTAAAACACTGTAAAAGCAAAGTAAAATTCATGGGTGCCACCGTCCACATACGAGGACATTATATTTTAGTGAATTTCTCTGACACTATACATGTCACAATTTTGGCTGTCATGTAAAGAGCATTCAGGGCTCAGGACAACAACTTCTCCTTGGGCTTTAAAAATGACTGAATGACCAAATTTAGCACTCTTATGGAAATATAATATTTTGCAATTATTTAAATCAGACTAATTTTCAAATTGTTTGTTATAATCCTCAGGAAAATGTTATGGGGTTTCTAATCAAAATATGTCTTTCTGTTACAGAACAGGGCATTGATTTCATACATGTCCTCAATAAAGGAAACCGGGACTTAAAGCATGTCTCTCAGGCATTTTGGGAGACCCATGTGAATAGGGAAAGAAATATATATATATATATCAAATGTTCCTATAAAATATTTGGTATGAAAATGTTGCCAACTATTACTCCCATGTTGCTCCAAGAACACATTAATATGCAAATTAGATACAGTGTAGATGCATTGCATGGAACGGGAAAACCCATGTGTGGCCATTTTACCCACCTATTGCATAAACTAAAATTGTATATCAATTCATTCAGTTATATTTTTTGAAAATCAACTTTAAACAAAAATCCTGAAACCTGAAAATTGATTGAATGGGGGAAAAAAATAATAATAAAAAAGTGGTCCTGGCGTCCACTCACGAGGACATAGCGTAACATTTTTTTTTTTTTTTTTTTTTTTTTTTTTTTTTTAAGAAAGAAGAAATTATTCTCCATTTATTTATTATTCTCTAAACAAATGTAATGACGTGAAAAAAAAAAAAAAAAAAAAAAAAAAACTACATTCAAAAGACTGTTTTCCTGGTAGGTTAAGCGACCCCTGGTGGAAGATAATAAACATTTCAGTTCAACAGCCATATTCAGTTGGCAAGATCACATTTGGAATTTGCACATAGCCTACATTAGTAGGCTGCTAAGGCTATAACTTAATCCATTCAATTCAATTTTACGCCAAACAAGAATCGGTATCTAAATAGACAGGCCTTCATGTTCATCAAAGCAGTTTGACATTGTCTTTTCACCAAATGGCTTTTTTGTTGGTGATGCGCCAACACTAAAATGGACGGAGCTGCTTAACGTCAGCGGTAGTGGCGGGGAATTTTATGAATCGATTAGCTAGTTTAGAATCTCGTCACTCCCTGAGAAGATTAGTTGACTGATTCTCTTTGCAGGGTATTTTAATCATGCCAGTAGGTGGCGACAAGTAACTCGTTAAGCTCGCGCGATGAAATGATTGAAGAACGAAAAGACAGGAAATCAAACCTCTTCGAAGTATATGTAATCCAATGGTCTTTTATTTGTAGTATCTCAAGCAGAACACAAAGTCAGTGTACTCTCATTTTAAATCCTAATACTCACCTTGACCTAGGCTACTCTACACATTTTTTCCCCCTGCCATGAGTAACGCACTTTACCGACATTTTAACGCTGGCCACTTTTTTCAATTCTACATGACCAATTGGGCTACTTATAAATTGAATATGACAAGTGATTAAATGACAAATAGATTTAAAGGCTATGCGTTTAAATAATGCGTCTGTATTATAAAAAGTTACAAATGATACACCAACAACTTTAGTATCTAGCTGTGCCTTGCTGCTGCTGTTATATTTTATCCATTAAGAATTTCCTTCATTTTTATCCAGTTTCTGAACTAGAGTTCTTACAGAAAAATCAACCTATCAGATCGTTTTTGAGTTACTCATGCTACAATCTGTCATGCTTAAGGTCACAAAATGCCAGTCAACTGATACCTAGAGTAAGGATTTGAATAAATATATAATCTGCATGTGTATTATACACATACACACACACACTTGTGAAAAAGGAGGACATTAAGAGGATGCAATGTAAAATACTCTGAACTTCTCTTCTCACATCAAACATATTAACGACCATTACTACAACTACAACTACTATTTATCACATTCATTGTCATGCCAGTGACAGGTAGTTCCTAGACCTAAGCTAGAACCTTTTTCTCCCTCTACCTAAACATTGGTTTCCTTGGAGTATCTAAACATGATTTTCTTTAAAGCTGCTCTAACAGAAGTATTTTGAGATGTGCTATAGTACATAAATTAAGTTTATTTCTTCATTTGACTGATCACTGAAGGCATTCTTCTTAGGTTGATTAAGACAATATAGACACTAGAACTAAATTGCAACAGGGAACACTATATTAGCTGCCTCAGGGGATGGGATAAAGATTCACAAATAAATAAAAATATTAATATACAAATGCATTAATATATAAAAAAAAATCATACAATAATGAGAACAATCGATTATGGCAGTATGCTACTATGTGTACTTGTGAAAGTTTGGTGCACTCTATTCTAAAACAAGTAGAGTGTGTGCAAGAAAGGGACAGAAAGCAAACAGGGGAAAAACACAAAAAAACACGTGTTACAAGTAAAGATTTTTCCGTAGTGTGTGAGAGAGTTGTAGTTGATACTTCTCAGGATTCTGCTGATTGTGACTAAAGACGGTTCTGTTGACCTCCGTCATGATGTCCAATAAAGGCATCTTTCTGCAAATTTAAGGGGAAAAAAAACAGAATAATTATAAATAGTTTCTTCTGAGTGAAACTCCCAACTACAAAAGCAAAACTGAAAACGATTTAGCATGCACAGTGTTGTTTTTTTTTTTTTTTTTTTACAGTTAAAGTGTCTGGTCACAAGCAATAACAGACTGACTCATGGAGAACATTGGCTCTTTAAGACAGCTGGTAAAAAGTTCATAAAGTACCTCTCATGCCCCCTCAATAAGGCAGAGTTTAATGCATGCAGGTAAACCGACTGATGGCCAGAATCTTCCAGCAGTTTTGCCTCTGCGGTGCACACGCTCCAAAGGACATCCGCTGATACTGGGACGGTGCTCGGTCCAGGATACTGGCATTTTGGTCCATCGGTCTCAATGTATTCATCATCTATTGAGGGTGTTAGAGGGACTTCTGTGGTCCTGTATATCTGGGTGAAGAAGAGTTTGGGTTTACCACCCAGAGAGGGACACTGGTTTGGGCTGAAAAGCTGCCTAAGATCCTCCAGCCTCATGCCAAGGCTGTTAGAGTCTGTAGCCAAGAGATGAGTGTCCGTTCCTCTGCTAATGAGGCAGCAGACAAGGTGATTGACCCTCTGAAGGCTCTGGATCCGGGTCAGGTCCTCCAAGACCTTCTGGGTTTCTTTCAGACGCAGGAGAGAGTGGAAAATGACACTGAAACCCAGACACTCAAATGTCTGATTTAACATCTCTGAAAGGACACGAACAATATAGAGGTTTAGATGCAGATGCAGGTTCTTTTCTCACAGTTCCTAATTTGTAATTAAAGGGGAAAACTAAAGCCCAATGAAAAATGGCAGTTTCTTTAGAATGTCATGGGTGGAATTCTTTTATTTTATTTTATTTTTTTAAATCAGCCTAGGCAAACATCATGACACATTTTGTGGTTGTTCTGCAAACAAGTTTACCTAGCAAACCAATGGGTCAAAAACAGATGAGGTTTTCAGAAGCAGTAAATGACACTATAATGATAATAATTATAATATAAAAAAAATGGCAAAGGGTCAAAACCTGTAAAATCACACATTTTAATGACACACACTTACGTCCATCAAAGCCAACACAGTCAATAATCACACACAGGCCTCTCTGCTCAGGATTTATTTGATACTCCTCCACAAAAGCCTAGCAGACATACAGAGAGTGGGAGGAATAGCTTATAAACTACTCAAATAAAACCACCATCATAAAAAACAAATAAATGGCTAGGCTTTGCCACAATGACTATTTATTAATAAGGGAGAAGCAATTTCTTACCGGTTGTTGTTGCGTCCCAGTTTCAGGCACCGACAGCTTCAAACTTTTTAACTCTAGAAAAAAACATAGGTAAGTCTGTTATGTTATCCATAGGATCAAAGTTAAAGCAAAAAATTTATAAAACCTCACCTTGAGAACAGCATTGTGGTTGTCTCACTGGTTTAAACTGAAATGAAGAAATAGAGAAAACATAAGTAAAATTTATTGCATAAAACATACTGCATCTATCTATTGTGAAGTTAAGAAAATAATTTTCTGAAAATGTCTTACCTTAAAGGAATTCTGAACTTCAGTGACTGCACATGGTACGTTCTGACCTGAATAAATGATAAAATAATTTTGTACATTTATGTATATAAACATTTTTTTTTTTTTAATTACTTTAAATGTATTTTGGGTTGGGTGCCGCTCAAGCATGGTAACCGGAGCCATGCAAAAAAACAAACAAAAAAACACCCCATCTACTAAATGTCAGCAATGTTTTGTTTTTTTTGTAAATAAACTTTAGCTTTGAAAATTAACTTTGATACAGTGAGAGGCTTTTGCAGGTAAAATGAAGCAATATAGTGTCGATATAATATACAAAATGTTCTACTACATAGCAGAATTAAATGGATAGTACACCCAAAAATGAAAATTCTGTCATGAATTGCTCACTCTCATGTCATTCCAAACCCGTAAGACTTTCATTCATCTTCGGAACACACATGAAGATCTTTTTGAAGAAATCTGAGAGCTTTCTGTCCCTCCATAGACAGCTACGCAACTACTACTTTGACGCTCCAAAAAGTTAAGAGATCGTAAAACTAATACAAATGAATTGAGCGGTTTAGTCCAAAAGTTCTGAAAAGACTCGATCACTTTATATGATGAACAGATTGAATTTAGGCTTTTATTTCACATATAAACAATGATCAGCGAACATGAACAGAAGATCAACCGTACTTGCGGAAGCTCAAACGTTCTGCGTAACACGAGAATGAACCTCATTGGTTCTTGCAGAAGCTCAAAAGTGCTGCGTAACACGAGAATGAACCTCATTGGTTCTTGCGGAAGCTCAAACATGCAGCATAACACAAGAATTAACCTCATTGGTTCTTGCAGAAGCTCAAACATGGAGCATAACATGAGACTGAACCTCATTGGTTCTTGCAGAAGCTCAAACATGGAGCATAACATGAGACTGAACCTCATTGGTTCTTGCAGAAGCTCAAACATGGAGCATAACATGAGACTGAACCTCATTGAGAAGCTCATTGTGGAGAATGAACCTCATTGGTTCTTGAGGAAGCTCAAACATGCAGCATAACACGAGAATGAACCTCATTGGTTCTTGTGTCAAACATGCAGAATGAATTAACCTCATTGGTTCTTGAGGAAGCTCAAACATAACATGAGATAACATTGGTTCTTGCAGAATCAAACATGAGCATAACATGAGACTGAACCTCATTGGTTCTTGCAGAAGCTCAAACATGCAGCATAACATGAGACTGAACTATTGGTTCTTGCATTGGTAACATGAGACTGAACCTCATTGGTTCTTGCAGCATAAAAGTGCTGTGAACATGAAATGAACTATATTGGTTCTTGAGGAAGCTCAAACATGCAGCATAACACGAGAATGAACTATATTGGTTCTTGAGGAAGCTCAAACATGCAGCATAACACGAGAATGAACTATATTGGTTCTTGAGGAAGCTCAAACATGCAGCATAACACGAGAATGAACTATATTGGTTCTTGAGGAAGCTCAAACATGCAGCATAACACGAGAATGAACTATATTGAGAATGAACTATATTGGTTCTTGAGGAAGCTCAAACATGCAGCATAACACGAGAATGAACTATATTGGTTCTTGAGGAAGCTCAAACATGCAGCATAACACGAGAATGAACTATATTGGTTCTTGAGGAAGCTCAAACATGCAGCATAACACGAGAATGAACTATATTGGTTCTTGAGGAAGCTCAAACATGCAGCATAACACGAGAATGAACCTCTCAAACATGCAGCATAACACGAGAATGACCTATATTGGTTCTTGAGGAAGCTCAAACATGCAGCATAACACGAGAATGAACCTCATTGGCTCTTACGGAAGCTCAAACATGCAGCATAACACACGAGAATGAACCTCATTGGCTCTTAAGGAAGCTCAAACGCACTGCATAACACACGAGATAACACTCATTGGTTCTTGAGAATGAACGCACTGCATAACACACGAGTATGAACCTCATTGGTTCTCGCACGTCAAGTGAACATGCTTGAGCTTCCGGGTACCACAACTGAAGCGTTTATGAATGTTTATATGTGAATAAAAGCCCAAATTAAAACTGTTCATCATATAAAGCATTTATGTTTCTTCAGAAAATTTTGACAATTCATA
Organism: Paracanthobrama guichenoti; assembly: GCA_018749465.1. Taxonomy (NCBI): domain Eukaryota; kingdom Metazoa; phylum Chordata; class Actinopteri; order Cypriniformes; family Gobionidae; genus Paracanthobrama; species Paracanthobrama guichenoti. The sequence goes on from CM031953.1 coordinate 20,362,156, forward strand.
TGGTATTAGTTTTACAACCTCTTTACGATCTTTCAAAGTGTCAAAGTGTCAGGTGCGTAGCTGTCTATGGGGGGACAGAAAGCTCCCAGATTTCTTCAAAGAGATCTTCATTTGTGTTCTGAAGATGAACAAAAGTGTTATGGGTTTGGAATGACATGAGAGTGAGCAATTCATGACAGAATTGGAATTTTTGGGTGAACTATCCCTTTAAGTTTTGCATAATCAAAAGCTGTAACTGGCGTTGCATAAACCTTGCAGTGCATTTTTCTCAGCTGACAAGCAGTCAAAAGAATGGTGACCTCAGAAATGACTGACCTCTATTCTGGTAGGCCTGAATCCTTTTGACAAGGTCCATTCTTTGAATGTTCTTCAAACACTGTTCAAGCAGGTCTAGCTTATCACAAGATACTTCATCTAACTTCTCCAACTCCACCACCACATCTAGAAAGCTCTATTAGAAACCAAATGCAATGAAACAAACATGAGATAAACTTGCACATAACATAAATCCCAGGAAAGTGGTTGATTTTAGACTTCATGTAATGTGAATATTTATGTTCAGTTTACTATAATTTTTGGTACAAACATTCTGAAGGTTAAACATGTAATTTCTCCAGTCTTACAGTAGCTCTAGCCATTCTTTCCTTGGGAAGGATACTGTTCAGAAGAAAGATAAGAGACTGTAACTCCTCCTTATCCAGATTTTCATTCACATCTGCCATTAGAACCCTGTGTAAATAAGATCATCTTTCAGGTGAGTGAAAATAACCCTCTTGGATATTTCTGCATGGGGTTTTCCACAAGAGAGTGCTCTTATAACCCCCCAAAACAAATGTCAGGCTCTAAAATAAGACTTTTCATTACCATACTTATTTTCACCACATGGGTTGTTTTTCTCAGACATGCAAGAATTAATTAGATAAATTACCTGTAATCTGAGAGGGCCCTTCCCTCCTGCAGAATACTTTCCACCTGTTGTTTGTTGGTGCCAAAATGGTTCTTTAGGATATCAAAGCGCTTCATTCGAAACATGAGCTCCATCAGCAGGGCATCACCAGCCTGAGACTGACCCGCTTGATTCTGTCTCTGTTTGGCAAAGGTCAGCAAAGCTCCTCTCAAATCTTCCACAGAGCTGTTGGTGAACAAATCCGTACAAAGGTACAGAAGGATCCTACACTCCTCGTTGTTCAGAGATGCGGTCACTTTGTTAACCATGATAGAAAATCCATCCGCCATTTCACTGTATGAGCCTGTATAGATGCTGTAGGTTGTAGTTTGGGTCATTTTAAAAGCTGGGGTAGGCAATTTTAGGCATTTTAAGCATCTATTTGTCTAGTCCAAGAAAAAAGGGAGGAAATATTTAGTGTTTTGTGTGTGTGTGTGTGTGTTTTTTTTTTTTTTTTTTTGGAAGAAATTGTTGAATAAAAATTGCATTTATCTTGACAGAGAAGGGGGTAAAAAATCCACAGCAGCCTCATTCATCGCATTCTTGTAGAATTCAACAGCCACTTTTGGATTTAAACTTGTAAGTGACAAAGCACTTACAGTTTTGAAGGCCAAAAGCTTTGGCGGGGATGCCTGAAGAGAGGCTCATCTCCAGGAGACACTAAAAGAAAAAGTAAGAGTAGAATAAAGAGAGGTGCTTTTTAGCTTAAAAATAAAACCATACCTTTGATAGAAAGTACCTGGAAAGCCCTAACAAATACATTGCCTTTACAAATCTACATAAACAGTGGTGTATTGTGTGTTTGGACTGACCACTACAGAAGTTTGTGCACAGCTATCCATTTCAAAAGCGAAACGTGTCTCCCTAAATAATTGTATGGGGATTCCCGTGAAACAACGAGCTCACTCTCACACGCAAAAAATATCTGTCGAGTTTGAAATAGTCATCATGAGGCGTAACGTTGACGACTTCTTTTGAAAATCGGTTCTTTGGAACTTTGGAACGTTTTTTAAAAAACAGATCTTACGTCATCACTAAAAAGGTTCAACCGATTCCTTTAGAAGATCCGACTCATAAGAACGGTTTAATATATAACCGATGACGTCTTGAGCAAAAGCTCTACGTGGCTTTTGCATTAAAAGGGAGGATCTAATATTTAAATGCCCACATCTATAACCACCTTTAAAATAAGATGTAGCTAATATTCGAAAAACACAAACTACGCCACTATATGTAGCGATAAACTAGCGTTCACTGCGTCAAACAAATAGGCGATTCTTAAAACAAGCGATTCAATTCGCATTTGACTCAGACGTTTGCAACTACGTATTTAATGGCACTATCAATAAAGTTACAATTATAAAGCATTATTAAATTACAACGAACAGACGGAAAGATATATTACCGTTGTCGTTGCGTGGCTTCATGTCGACTCCGTTTAAAAGCGAAAGTAAAGTGAGAGACACGCCTATAAAGGAGGAATGTACAGTTTTAATCTCATTCATTCATATACTTTTTGCTCTTACTCCATTCTGAAATCGTTCTTCTCGTTACACGTCGTTAGTGCTGATTGTGTACCAGACTGGTTGAATTGGATCTGGGAGGATTATAAGGGAAGGGATGCTTGTTGAGGCAACAGTGATATATATCTTTTTAAAGTTTTTATTTTGTTTTTGTAAAACACCACTTTTGAAGAAAAAAATAAATAAATTGTTGTTATGTAAAGTCTGATGTTTGAGAAAACATAAGGGGTCACTAACTTTATCAGTTCTTTCACTGTTTTTGAACATTTTTCCTGAAATGTGTCCTGTAGAGTGACAGAAAGAATTAAGAATATAGGGGTGTCACACCAAAGGACAACAGAAATGAACACTTTTATAAATCTTACCATGTGCACATGTCATGGGCTTCACAGTAACATGACCTTGAATGGGGTCTTTATTGAAAGAATTAAACTGATAAACTGTTTCAAATGATTTCACGCCTGAGGTGTTTATTAACATTTGTATGCTTTTCTTTTCAATTGATAAAAGTTGTAATTTATTGAAACATGGCTGAGACAGTCACACCTCAATTTCGAGATTTGGCTCAAAAATGTAAAAAATCTAAAGATAAAGCAGTTTTTATCCATGCAAGACAAAGAAATGTTTAATAATTTACTGCATTTTAAATTATGACTAATTAAATAAATTTTTATCTTGTGTGACAACCCAATTATAGGCCTATAGCACACCTTTAACAGTGGCTAAGAGCTGTAAAAATCTTAAATCTGAAAGGAAAACTATTGAAACAAATGAGATAAAATAATTTATTGTAAATTGTTGAAAATGAAAAAACTGTTACACACCCAGTGCATAAGTGTGAAAACAGAACTTTTTAAGTTCATGCTATAGAAAACAAAGTTTGTGCTTTGAAACCATGTTTACAGAAAAACAGGCTAGACAATATTTAATAAATGTCATTCAAGTGTTCTTTGTAGAACAGTTTAAGGCTGGCCTAACTGCAAAAAAAACAGGTCAAGGTCTTTTTTTATTATGAGCGGCATGATGAGAGTCTATTGTAGCCTACGGCAGAGCAGTTGGAAAAGTTCCCAAAGATAAACAAACAAAAAAATGCAAAGAATCTCTTGTGCAACAGATTGAATGATTGATTACAATTACTCCTTTAAAAGGTGGTAAGATATTTGGTAATTTACAGGGTTCCCAAATTTTCTACGGGACAAGTAAAATTATAATTTTGATCCAGACCAATCCATATTTGTGACTCAAAATAATTCACTCACAAATCAGACAAGAGCATTTTCTCGTAAACAAAATCTTCAAAGCTAGAAAAGTATACACCCACTACAGAAATGTTTTTAATTCTTATGAATGTTCTAACAATTTTAACATTCCCTGCTCCCATTTTCCAATGACCGTGGGAACCCTGCATTTAATTATTTTACAATACAACAGTATGCCTCCATAGTTGTAAATGAGTACTATAATTCATGCATCCTTGTCAGAGCTGATCTATCTATTGAGTTTTTGAGTAGACACCGCCCCATCTGAAGTAGACGTGTCCAATAATCTATTAATGTCCTTTTAAAAGGTTTTTGAAAATGTAATAGGATCTTCCGGGACAACAGAACCATTATCCTTAATGTGTGTAAAACATTATGTGGTTTTTAATGGCTGATATCCTTGGTGAACACTATTATAGCACCATTGTTGTTACACCTGTGAAAATACAAAGCACCACACTGTTTCAAACACTAACACAACAGTTCAGTGATTTGGGACATACGGCAGAATATAATATTTAAAAAAAAGAATATAAGTATTCAAAGTGTAAAATCACAAAGTGTAAAAGTTCATTTGTCTGCTCAGAATGTTGCTGTTGTTTAGTGTCTGGTTGAAGTGCAAGTATCGAGCAGATAGCTTGAGAACACTGTAAGAGAGATGTGTAATGTGTTTAATGCATGACAAAGGTAAATATGTAGCATACTTCTAATTACACAACACTGGTAACGTGATATACTGTTGTGACAAAAGCTAGGAGAGGGGCTCATTTCTTTTTAAGGATGTTAAGAATGTTTCATTCTCAGATTCTTTATAACCGCTGTATATATAAGGTACACAATGCCTCTCTATTGACATCTGTGGTTGAAAACAAAATGTAAGTAAGTAACGTGCACATTTATTTATTTTCCGTCAGTTGTGCTCCATTCTTCTGCTTGGATGAATCTGAAGGTTTGATATATAGCTATAGTTGCCTTTGACCATCATAAAGCAGATATGACAGTAACAGTAAGAATGTCCCTCAAAGCTTTTATCTGGAAAATAGTCTAAGCATGTTAAAAAAACGCATACCTGCCAAACATTCTTTTCTTTGTAAAAATGCAAGGGTACAATCTGGAAGCCTGGAATTTTTAGCCAAATCAAACTTGAGAGCTCTGAATATGAATCATTGTTACAGGCTTACCATGGATTACCATTTTTTTTTATGTACTGTACTATGTAAACTTAAATGAGAAAACATCCTTAGTGCACATTTAATGAATTAAAAATAGTTTGATTTATGTTCTGAAACAAATTATTAGCTTTTGGATATCATTATGAACTGCACCATTAAACCTCAAAATCCATTATTCCTTATTTTACATTTGATATGGAAAGATGATGTGCTGAGTAACTTGGCTCTGTATTTCATTGATTCTGTAAAATTGTACAATATATGACAAAATCATAGATGATTCCCTAGCAACATCAATAAAACTGTGAATCAATAAAAACAAAAAAATCAATAAAACTGTGCAAAATGAAGCTCATCCCAAAATGAAAATTCTGTTGTTCCAAACTGTATGACTTTCTTCAGTGGATTAACATAAAATTAAATTTATAAAATAAACATTAAATAAACGTTTTGAGAAATGTCTCAATGTAAGTTTTCTGTATGTTTGTGAGAAAATGGTTTGGTTTTTTTCAAAATATATTATTTTATAACAACATAAAGGGGAGAAAATAATGCCAGAATTTAAATTTTTAGGTAAACCATCCCTTTAAATGAATGCCCAGGAATTGAAAGAAAGGTTAAATGCAATAGAAAATCATTTTGACTCGTTCTTCGGTTTGCTTTTTCTGATTCTGACAAGTCAAAATAATCTTTGTGGAAATCGACAGCATGCTACAGATGCTGCTGACAGAGCTTAACTTGTATTAAACCCAGAATGTTATTCCATGTTTTTTGTGTTCACAAAGTAGAAGTGTGTTCAACATCATCCATCCTCTTCCCCTGGAGGGTCCCGGAGAGAGTGTCAGAGTCCAGCAGCTCAACAATATTGTACGGGGCACAGTCCTCCAACCCCAGCTTACCACACATCCACCCACAGAAGCCCTTCTCCAGGTCCCTCACCGCCAGCCACCATTCTCCAAACACCCAGGAGAGCTGGGTCACAGCGGCGTACACCCCCATACAAACACACAACGCCATGATCAGAACCGGATATAACAGAATGAGCAAGGGACACACCGTGATTTTGTGGAGAAAGCTGCGTTCCTCATTGTAAACCAGGAAGACGTTGTACCAGGTGAGCGTTCCATAGTAAAACGACGTGATGAAAGAGAGAAGGAAGATGAACGGGGAGCAGGAAAGGCTCCAGAGAAGAACATGAGGGCCCTGGCTGATGCCCAGCGCGCAGGGTTTTTCCTTGGCTTCCGCGAGCCCGTCACATTCTGCATCTAGACGCTCTTTGGAGCGTGCCATGTCTCTCAGCTCTTTGTCAGTAAGGGTCATATAGATGTCCACCATTTGGCCTTTCCGCTTTCCTCGGGTGATAGTGCCAGTCAGGGTCACGAAACGGCTGTCAGGAGGGATATCCTCTTCTTCTGTGAATGAGAGATAAATATTGAGGAGAATTTAGCATTAACAACACATTATTAGCCAGCAGACACGAAAACCGTGCCCTGAATTCAATTACACTCACTAATTACCAAATACAGAAATCAATCATTTATTTCATAACTAATAATACATTACATTGATATTTTTATTTATAACAAAATGTACTTAAACTGTACTGACAAAAACTGCAAATAATAATTTAATAATTTATAATTTTATACCTTATAATTTTTGACCAGTGAATAATTATACACTACTGTTCAAAAGTTTGGGATCAATAAGACATTTTTATTTTTATTTTTATATAAACTTTTTTGAAAGAAGTTTCATGTTCATTAAGCCTAAATACATACAAAATAGAATAAAACAGTAATACTGTGAAATATTACTACAATTTAAAATAACTGTTTTCTATTTTAATATATTTTCATTTATTCCTGTGATATCAAAGCTGAATTTTCAGCATCATTACTCCAGTCTTCAGTGTCACATGATCCTCAAGAAATCATTCTTATCTCTCTAAAAACATTTCTTATTATTATCAATGTTGAATACAGTACAATATACAATATTATACAATACTATATATCTTACTTAATATTTTTATGGACACTGCAATACAATTTTGTACAATTATATGATGAACAGAAATGATGGATGGATGGATGGACGGACGGTGGATGGATGGACGGACAGGTAGATGGATGGGTGGGTTCGTGGATGGACGAATAGATGGATGGGTGGGTGGACAGACGGGTGGGTGCGTGGATCGACAAGTAGATGGATGGATGGATGGGTGTGTGCGTGGATGGACGAGTAGATGGATGGGTGGGTGGACGGACGGGTGGGTGGGTTTGCGTGGATGGACAAGTAGATGGATGGATGGATGGGTGTGTGCGTGGATGGACGAGTAGAAGGATGGATGGATGGGTGTGTGCGTGGATGGACGAGTAGATGGATGGGTGGGTGGACGGACCGGTGGGTGCGTGGATGGACGAGTAGATGGATGGGTGGGTGGACGGACCGGTGGGTGCGTGGATGGATGAGTAGATGGATGGGTGGACGGACCGGTGTGTGCGTGGATGGATGAGTAGATGGATGGGTGGGTGGACGGACCGGTGGGTGCGTGGATGGATGAGTAGATGGATGGGTGGACGGACCGGTGGGTGCGTGGATGGACGAGTAGATGGATGGGTGGGTGGACGGACCGGTGGGTGCGTGGATGGATGAGTAGATGGATGGGTGGGTGGACGGACCGGTGGGTGCGTGGATGGATGAGTAGATGGATGGGTGGACGGACCGGTGGGTGCGTGGATGGATGAGTAGATGGATGGGTGGGTGGATGGACCGGTGGGTGCGTGGATGGATGAGTAGATGGATGGGTGGTCTCACTGACCCAAAACTTTTAAATTGTAGTATAAAAAAATAAAAAAGTACAAATGTTTCAACCTTTTCCAAGATAAAAATCGCAAATATATAATTTCCTCATATTGCAAAGTTGTCCTATCTGTCTGGAAAAAAAACTGTTAACCCGACGATTGTAAAACAATATGTAGATAATTGACATAAAATGATCCGTGAGGATAAAATCATGTAATATTTAATATGAGGACAATTACTCATGGTCTCAATCTGGTGTATTCTGGATATAAAGCACATGTGATATAGAGCTGGTGCCATCATCTATTTTAACCCATAACAGTAGACAAACAAATGACGAATTTCACTGCACTTGCACAAACACCGCAATACAGTTCGCCCCCAGATATCATATTTTCACCTTCATCAGGTGGAGGACTAAAGGTTCCATCCACATTCGCAGAGGTCCCCTCCCCAGCGTCATCATCCTCCAGGTCAGAGCGGTAGATGATCTCTTTCTTTTTCTTCTTCTTCTTCCTCCGAGTGGTGGTTCCCTCCTCCTCTGCTGATCTCTGGAGCGTGTTCACCGGGGTCTCCTCTGTCCCAATCACTCCCTCCAGCTCCAAACCACTGATGTCTCCAGATGCCCCTTCACTCATCACGACTATGGACTCAGCAAGATTCCTATATGATGTCAGTGTGCAGCTGGACACACCTGCTTGCTGTGCCAATCACCCTTTTAAAATGTTGCCTTCTAGTATGAGAGGAAAAATCACAACAGCTTGCTGTTATATATAATGTTACTTTGTTTTGCGTTACATTACATCGCATTTTAGGACCTGGCACTGTTCATATCTAGTCACACCCCACGCTTACTATCTGTTTAAGATTCACACAATACTGATGTGATAAATGAATACACGGTTCTTACCTTGAATAAATTCCCAAGCAATGCACGCAGAGGTCGCTTGCTTAATGTATTCAGTTTATCATTCGCAAGTGCTCACCACGTGTTACACTGTAGCGCTCGGTTTATTTTTTTCGGACAGTGCCACACCGAGGACAACGCATCCCCCCTCACGCCGATAATGCCATTGTTGAGCCAATCAGCGGCTCAGTGCGCATGCTCGCATTATGCGGCGCTCTGCCTAGCAACCGGCACTCCACAGGGAGCCTCAATTTTTAAATATGTTCCGAGGAAGATGCCAGCAAAACCGATTAATCATTCATTCCCCCTGACAATGATCTTAAAAAAGATTATCACCATTCTTTTAATAAAAGCATGATTTTATATTGAAACACAAGCACATACCACACTACCATGTTTGGATAGCACTCATTCATAACTTCACCACTTTGGTTTTAGATGACCAAATTTTGTCATGTCTTTGAGTACTATGCACTAGCTGCTAACTTGCCATTTATTCAGATATATGAAATTGTACTTATTTTTTACTTGTACTAATAAAACCATTTCAACCTAAATATGTTTGCTTGGGGACATTGCTTCAATTGGTAATGCATTTGTTGTTCTAAATAAAAATGTTATTTTTGTAATATCACTTTAATTAGCAAAAGTTGTCCTCAAGGATGGTGACATATTTGGTGGGTATTTCTGTGAAAACAACAAAATGGTTAAAGCATCCTGTTCATTTTAATCAAACTATTGTGTTTATTATTTTAATTAGTATCATATTTCTGAAAGTCTGGTATTTCAGTTTTTATGTTATCAGATAAAAAGCTACTTCATAACAGAAATGACCCAGCAAACTAATGCAACTGGGTTGTTGATATGGCAAAAATTAATATAATTAGTATTGTCATCATTTAAAATGCAGTAAATGGACATTTCTTTGTCTTACATAGACCTGTTGATGTAAGAACAGCTCTGCCTTTAGACTTTTTTTTCTTTTTGAGCCAAATCTCAAAATTGTCCTATAGTGTGACTGTCTCAGCCATGTTTCAATAAATTACAAATTTTATAAATTAAAAAGAAAAGCATACAAATGTTAATAAATTCCTTATGCATCATTTTACAAGTGTCTATTTTAGTAAATGACAATTTTTTTCATCCATATATTTCTAAAAGCGTAGGAACTTTTTGTCACTGAAAACCACGTCCTCCGGTGTGACATCATATCCTGCTTTTAAATCGGCAATTCCACCGTCAAGTTGAATTAGTTGAAGGTCATGATACTGTGAAGCTCATGACGTGCACATGGTAAGATTTTGTCTCAGAATTGTTCAAATGTTTTACTTTTTGGAACCACTATAAAAGTGTTCATTTCTGTTGTCCTTTGGTGTGACACCCTATATTTCTTAAATCTTTCTGTCACTCTACAGGACACATTTCAGTAAAAATGTTCCAAAAACAGTGAAAGAAAGAAGTTAGAGACCCCTTATATTGTCAAACATCAGACTTCACACTACATAACAATATGCTTTTTTTTTTTTTTTTAATAGTGGTGTTTTACAAAAAAACTTTTTACAGCTTATTTGTCAACTTACCCAACTGCTTAATTTGAAAAACAATACATTACATATTTGTAATCTCATAGTGACAGTTGATACATGTTCTTTTTAGAAGATTACAAATGTTATATTCACTTTAATATCGTACTCTTACACATATTTACATTGATTAAACAGTTCTTTGAGAACTATTAGAGTTTAATTATGCCATGATAATGCAAAAAAGTTCAGTGAGCATCACTCAAAGGCCACAGTCGAGACGTGTTGCAAATACAAGCAAAAGAAAAAAACATTTGCTCTTCACCCACGCTGTGATGAAGAGCAGCTGTTTGACAGTCTACGCTTGTTTTGTTATGATTCACAGCTTGGATTTGGTCATGTTCATGATTTCTCTCAGTGTGTCTGTATTTTCTCCCTCTGGGGCTGGAGGCCAGGCACTGTGGTCTGATCAGAGAGACACAAACAGAAACAGAAAGCATTCGCATACTCAAATAGAAAGAGTCTGTCACTGATTTCAAGACAAATACAGCATGAGTTATGCTCTCATCCGGCTCAAACATGGGTACCTGGGATTTCCCACAGAGAATGATAGAGGCTCTGTCCTGCATCGACCTTCAGGGTTGCTCCACTAATGTAGCTGGCAGCCGGAGACAGCAAGAAACATACAGCTGGTGATATCTGATAGAAATAAATATATACATATTTTATATATTATTATCTATATTAAATATTAAGGACTTGAGCAGAACAGACATTTATTTCAATCTCAGATTATTTAAACACTAACACACACACACACACACACACACACACACACACACACACACACACACACACACACACACATATAGATATATAGTATATTGCTGCAGTAATTATATTCTGATCTTTGATTCTTTGATTAGTTTCTGCTATTTCAACATCATAATAAGTTATAAGATACCTCCTCAGGAACGCCAAGTCTTTTAGCTGGACTAAATGGCACTGACATTTTAAACAAAGTAGGACCATATTCTTTGTAGTTTTCCATTGCAGTTTTGGATATGATAGTTCCCTACAGTCAAGAAACACAAAAACAAAACAAATGCACACACATGGTTTCTGTGATAAAATTCAATAGGGTTCATACACATTTCTACCAATACATTTCCATGACTTTTCCATTACTTTTGAGGCAAATATTGACCTAACATTCCATGAAATGTCTGTGTATACATGTAAAATAAGAAGTGCTCATGTCTTCCTAGAGCTCGTAATTACAGTTTGTAACCCAACTAACAAGTTCCCAGAATGCTTTTTTTAAAGGTTTGTTTTTGGTTAGCCAGCTAAGTTTTCCTAATGAAAATAGAGCGTTTGTTTTTGGTTTGTAGGACGTTACTGTAGCATTCCCCTAATGTTCTCCTCTAACATTCCCCTAATGTTATATTCTAACATTCCCCTGACGTTATATTCTAATGTTCCCCTAATGTCGTCATCTAACGTTCCCTAATGCTATATTCTAACGTTCCCCATATGCTATATTCTACCGTTCCCCTAACATCATATTCTAACATTCCCTAACATTATCTTCTAACGTTCCCTAATGCCATATTCTAACGTTCCCCTAATGTTATATTCTAACGTTCCCCATATGCTATATTCTACCGTTCCCCTAACATCATATTCTAACATTCCCCTAACATTATCTTCTAACGTTCCCCCAATGCCATATTCTAACGTTCCCTAATGTTATATTCTAACATTCCCTAACATTATCCTCTAACATTTCCCTAACATCATATTCTAACGTTCCCCTAAGGTTATATTCTAGTGTTTCCCTTACGTTATCCTCTAACATTCCCCTAAGATTATATTCTAACATTCCCTAATTTTATCCTCCAACGGTTCCCTAACATTATATTCTAACATTCCCTAATGTTATATTCTAACATTTCTCTAACATTCTCCTAATGTTATCCTCTAACGTTCCCCAACATCATATTCTAACGTTCCCCTAATGTTATATTCTACCATTTCCCTAACGTTATCCTCTAACGTTCCCCTCAGATTATATTCTAACATTCTCCTAATGTTATCCTCTAACGTTCCCTAACATCATATTCTAACGTTTCCCTAACATTAGATTCTAACGTATATTGCAGTTGAATTAGAATTGCATTACTTAGATATAAAAAAAACGTCATTTTGTAAAAACTTAAGAGGCCAAAATACTATGGAAACTTTTTCAGGCGTGACAAAGCTATTTTTGCACATTTAATTAGCTTATATTTATTGGAGGAATATTATTCCAACAATTCAACCTCATTTTAGACAAGACTACACAAATACAGTAGATGCTTTCAAATAGTTTCCAAAACTGGCACTAACCGGCGCCACAGAGTTGACCCGGACCCCACTATCAGCCCACTCAATGGCCAGGCTCTTGGTCAGGTTGTCCACTGCAGCTCTGGCCGCTCCTGTGTGCCTGTCATAAAAAAGTCTGGCAGTTTAAATATAGCTTTGAAAGGAGACCAAATGCATTACCACGAGAGGATGAATATTTAACCAGCTATTAAATGTAAAATAATACACAATATTTTCTATTAACCAATATTTTTTACCAACTCACGCCATTCCAGGGAAACCCTTCCACATGTCCGCAATGATGTTCACAACCACACCTCCATTATCTTTCATCCATGCATTGTATGCTACGAATCAAGAGCAAAGGTTGTCTGAGAGTAGCTCTTTAAGTAGTATGCAGGATTGTCAACATATCAATTCATTATTTAGTTAGAAACAAGGCTTATAATTTACACATACAATCACAACAAATACACTCTTAAAACAAAGGTTCTTTATTGGAATCTGATGTATGGTTCCACAAAGAACCTTCAACATTCATCGAACCTTTCTGTTGCACAAAAGGTTCTTTATAGTGAAAAAGGGTTCTTTAGATTATTAAAATGTTCTTCACACAAAGAAAAAAATATGGTTCTGGTAACACTTTTTAAGGGGTTCAATTCTCATATTAACTAGTTATTACTAGGATATAGGATGTTTATTAGTACTTACAAAAAAGCGCATATTAAGGCCTTATTCTGCAAGTCCTTATTCTACATCAATACATAAATTACTAAATAATAATAAGTCATAGTTAATAGTGAATATGTGCTCTCATATTAAAGTGTTACCATGGAACGGTTCACTGAAATGTTCTTTGGGGAACCTAAAACAGATCTCCTGTGGCATCGCTGTGAAAAACCCCTTTTGGAACTCTTATTTTTAAAGGGATAGTTCACCCAAAAAGGAAAATTCTGTCATCATTTACTCACCCTCAAGTTGTTCCCAACCTGTGTACATTTCTTTGTTCTTCTGTACACAAAAGGAGATATTTGGAACAATGTTTGTAACCCCCATTGACTACCATAGAAGGGAAAAAAATACAGGCCGAGATCTGCTTGGTTACAAACATTCTTCCAAATATCTTCCTTTGTGTTCAGCAGAACAAACAAATGTATAAAGGTTTGGAACAACTTGAGAGTAGGATTTACATTTTATTAAAATCAGACCTGCAAACTCCTCAGAGTAAAAAAGGTGACAGTGTTGCGCAGGGCAGGGCAGGGCGGGCGGGCGTGCCCCCGGCTCGTTTTTTTTTGTGTGATTTTTATATGCAAATTACACATTTGTCATAAGGTAGTTGGCATGTCCTGCCTTATCTACTTTTTTAAAACACAATGAAAGTGGTAATGTATGCGCAGCTCCCTTCACTTCCTGCTTCACTTCCACCTTGAGCCATGCCCAGCTCCACTTGCACCTCCCTGCTGAGTCTAGCTGTGCTATATATGAGTCCTCCTCATTAAGTGACAAGTCTGCAAGTGTGTAAAATGTTTTATTTAAATTTAAAATTTTGGGTTAACTATCCCTTTAAGAGTCAAGCCGCTGGCTAAACTGTATGTCTCTAGTTTCACATTTATGTCGAACCTTCTTTGCAGCATAAGAACGTTCCGTTGAGGTTGGTATCAATCACAGCATTCCAGCCTTTTGCACTCATCATGTTCGCTGGGCTGGAAAACTGCCCGCCTCCATTATTCACTAAAAAGTCGATCCTCCCATGGAGCTTCAGGGTGGAAGCCATCAGGTTCTTCACCTGTCAAAAATGAGAGCTAAATAATATATTTTCTCTGTAGTCACACCCCTTTAGAATCCGATTCAAACACTCACGTGATCTAAATGACAACGATTCACCTGTGCCTATTAAACCTTTGACAAAATCACATTCAGATCTGCGTTGGCACTGAGCCGTTGTCATGTATAGGTATGAAACAGCTTCAATCACAGTCTTTTTGAACCACACAGTGTTGTTACAGATACTCAAATTATCACATAAGTACTGAGATAAAAGTTATAGTTCGAATATAAACACTTATGGCTCTGGTAGTAGCGATTAAAAAGTGGGTAAATCACCCATTGAAAATAACTTGGCGACTCAAATAATGAATGCATCAATTATATTGTTTCGCCACTAGGCGACAAGTGACTGTTCAAAAATATTATTTGTCATTTAAAAAATGCTGATTCATCCAGTAATAAAACAAGTGAAGTATTTCTGGTCAAGTCATTGAATCATTCATTCAAAGTGATAAAACATTCTTAATTAAACATTTTTAAAACCTGTGATTTTGAGCCAGATTACAGGGGGTAAAATGACATTAGAAAGTTGGCAGCATCATTATTTTATTCTTACACAGAGATTGCTAGGTCTATTAGTTAAATCGGTCAACTTTAGCAATCTGTGTTGCATTATATGCCAACGGTGACCGCTCTAAAATGGGAAAAAGCACTTCTTGTGTTTTTGCCTCAATCAAAAGAATCAAAGATCTCTTAATATCCTTTTAGATGTTGGTTCTTAACCATCACTTCTTTTGGTATCCGTATTTTTAAGGCCCTGACTTCAACGAGTTAACTGGTCAAAAACAAACTTATGTCACTTCACATATAGCTAATATGTTTTCCTTTTAAAGAGGAATGTCTGAATAACAAATTATGTTGAAACTAGAAATGAATCTTGTTTCCCTTTATTAAGAACATTCCTGACATCATTTTCCTCCCCCAGTAAATTGGCTCCAAATCTCAGAGGGAAATTGTAATTTTGACCCCCTCTACAAAACAGTGGATTACTCAGTAAATATACATCCATGATATTAAATATTTTGGCTTTCATCACTATTTATGTTTGTCTTCAGAAAAAATATGAACAAAACAAAACATTTGAGCCAGGGCATTTTCCGTAATTTGGTTGATTTGACACAAAATGCCCCATACTGCTATTACCTATAAACAGGAATTGGCAGTAATGAAAATTTGTCCTGTACTGGAAACAAAGACATTTTACTCATGCATGCTTCTCAGTCATAGAGGCAATGTATAAATACATGTTCATGAGACTGTCACCTCTTCTTCATTCCGGATGTTGCACTGTATAGGGGTCACTTTAGCTGGACTGGATGGGGGGATTTTCTGTGTCAGCTCTTCAGCTGCTGTCTCCAGACGCTCAAGCTTTCTGGATGATATGACCACATTGCATCCTACAACATGGGTGGCATTTGAGACACACACACACACACACACACACACACATATATATATAAATCATAGTATTAGGTTGTATATGGTAGTATTAGAATACATAGGAAATGTGAGGAACATATGTGTTACGGACGGTACTTGTGTGCATGATAATTAAAGTTATCAGAAGTTATGACTTGCTTTCGCGCTGTCCCTCCATTATAACGGTTACCCTTGTACCTATTAAACAACAGAACAAAAACGACATTTTGTGGCAAAAACATCGAAATAATTAGTTTTTTTTTAACCCTATTGTTTAGGTCAGTGTCATTGTGGGTTTTGGTTCTTTTGGTGTTGTAGTCTGAAATAACTGAAATCATTTGGCGAAGTGATATGATACTGTAGTGCGGTCAACCTGCCTGGAACTACTGGAGCCATGCGGGTGAAAATAATTGCACGCCTTAGAATGATCGTCAGCCAATCAGATTACAGTATTCAACAGCCCCCGTAGTACAAGGAGTATAAGTGCAAATAATTTAATAATTTATACAAGACAATACAGGCAAACCCAATTTTTTTTTTTTTTTTTACACTATTAATTTCTTAAATGGTCATTGTGATCTAAAAACATCAAAGTTAAACTGGTGATTGATGTAACCCAATATGACTTGATTGCTTTGTTCAATATCTGGAGTAAAGTTCACGGTTATTCAACGTTATTGTGCGCGTCCTGATCTAAAGACAAAGATCAATTCATCTGCAGAAGCGTACCTAACTGTAAGAGCTCAGAAGTAATAGCTTTTCCAATGCCAGTTCCGCCTCCCGTCACGATTGCAACTTTGTGATTGAAAAGACCTGCTTTAAAAACACTGGACGCAGCCATGATTTCTGAGACAGACGGGCTGTGAAGCAAAACGTAAACATTTTTAAAATAAAAGTCCCCTTCCGGGTGTGGCTGTAGCTTTCTGAGTTCTGTGCACGACCGAACTTTTAATAAAAACAATTTTATATTATATATATATATATATATATATATATATATATATATATATATATATATATATATATATATATATATATATATATATATATATATATATACATATATATATATATATATATATATATATATATATATATACATACATACATACACACACACACACACACACACACACACATGAATACACACATACATATATATATATATATATATATATACACACTAAGAGAAAATTATAAAAGTAATCAAATTACTTTATTAAAACACGAAAGACATATAAGTATGTAAAACCACGTGATTTTATTTTACACTATGTACATTGACATAAAACGAAAAGAAAATTAATTCCATAATCGTATTAACTTGTCAATTACAGATAAAAAAAAAAAAAGTGACCTCAAGGAATATGTCTTTCTTTTCTTATGGTTGAATTTCCTTTACTTTCAATGACAGTTCTGATGTTGCAGAAAGTTTACAGCAAGTCACAAATTCCGACGTCATCTTGTAAATAGTGTATACAGCACTCAAATTACATACAAACACAACCGGATGCAGACAGTGATGTCACACACATAAGCTTGAGAACTTATTCAAAATAATGTAAAAGCATCCTAATGTTTTATTGCTTATTAGGATTATACATGTATACACATTTCCAAAAAAATATAAAATATGTATGTATATATATATATATATATATATATATATATATATATATATATATATATATATATATATATATATATATATATATATATTATCTGCATGGTTTTAAACATACACTTACATATACACATCAACATTTTAATAACATTGTGCAAATTTGAAGTGAGTGCATACCACAGAGTTAAAAACAATTACGAGGGCCATTGAATTAAAAGTTGCTCAATAAAAACACAATTTGGCTTTATATATAAAAAAAAAGATCAGGTTTTACAATAAAAACAAAGATGTTAAGAAGGCAAGTCTTGGAAAGAGTGGCACTTCAGCTTTGTGATTCTTAAACCACTGCATATAACAAAAATGATCTGGCCCTAGAGGTCATTTTAAGTAGTACCCAACATCTCACAGTCCTTTACAACAGCCAACGCTGCCACAAACCTGTACAACATAAATGTACTGATATCTACATAACCAATGCAAAGAGTACAACTCAACAATACTATGTCTGTATGTACATGAATTAAATACGCATCTTCAAGCACTTGTGTGGTTAGCGTCAAGTGAGAGTAGTGGCTTAAAACTAAAGAAATTGCTTGCTTATATTTGAAAAAAAAAGTATGTGTGTTTCAGTTAAAAAAATAAATTAAAACTGCTAGAAGCCAAATCAAAGCGAGGTCTCTAAAACAGTTAAGAGTGAAAGTGCATACTGTAGTACATCATATGGTTACAGCCTATCTGTTCTCTGAGATCTTTATATCCGTTCAAGTCTTCCTCTTCCTTCCTCAGCAGCATATCTGTGCTTCTTCTGCAGTGTGGCCAGTTGTCTTTGAGCCACATGAGATTAAAGGCTCTTGTAACGCTGCATTCCGGCATGTAGTGTTTTTGCCCCAAGATGCATTGCGGTCAGTAGCTGTTTTCATGTCCTGCGAGGATGTAGAGATTGCTGTGTGCTGTTGGATTGTCTGTTGGCCGGCTCTCCAAAACCACCACTCTATAAAGAACATCATCACAACAACTACCTTTGACCCTTTTCTGTAAACATATGCCCTACAGTATAAAACAATAATAAAGTGTATAATATTAATTAAATAATGACTCAATAATGCTTCTTCTCACCTGTCTGAACCCAGCAGTCTAAATATCCTTGAGTTGTCAGAAATCTCCTGTGTAATCTGGAATATAAACAGAATCATGTGATTACAAAATAGTCATAGTTTAACAAATACAATTGTGGTCAGAATTATTGGCACCCCTGGTAAATGTGATCAAAGATGGCTGTACAAATAAATCGGCATTGTTTATCCTTTTGATCTTTCATTCCAAAAATTCACAAAAATCTAACTTTTCATTGAAGTAAAAGAATTGAATATGAGAGAAATGTTTTTCTCCAGAACACTCCTGACTTCAATGAAAGGTTAGATTTCTGCTAATTGAAAAATTTGACCAAAATTTGATAAACAATGCAGATTTATTTTTACAGCCATCTTTGATCATATTTACCAGGGTGCCAATAATTCTGACCACAACTGTAATTTTTGTTTCTTACACTACTCTCTGAAATATGTACTGATCCTGACTGGCCATTCACTGCAATAAATATAATTATTTTTGCATAATAACTGTATATTTTACCATATTAACCATTGTGTGACTAAAAATGGTTACTTATATATATGTTTACACGCACACATATTACAGTCAATATTTATATAAAATATAATTTCATTTATATATAAATATTAATTATAGATTTATATTATATAAATATTTAATATATAATTTATATTGTAATATGTTGTCTTTTCTGCTTCACAACAGGGTCCTAATCACTCTATCAGGGTTTTTCTTGATATACTGTACATCATCTCCCACATATATAAAACTGAACTTGCCTCATTGGACTTGAAGCTGCGTCCTTGCATGCCATGCCTCCAGAAGGCCAACACACTGTCTTGAAGGCAAACTAAGAGGGATAGATGGATGCAGAGAGAGACAAAATACTTTAACAAAATACTACAATATAAAATGTTCCTACAAAAAAAGAAAAAAGAAAGTGTGTTTAAATAAGAGTAACTGTTCAATTCAGTGAGCTTAGAGAGGAGTTGTGTGAAAATGGAGGAACATTTACTTCAGGCCACTGTTAATGTACCAAGGTCCCATACCTATTGATTCAATCTGGAAGTTAAAAGTCAGTTCTGCTGAGAGTTTTCGACTGGACTTTAACCGACCTTGCAAATTCACAATCTTAATGCACCCTGGAGATGAAGAAGAGAGGCAATTAATCACTATATCTGGTTTTGATATACATGTATAATCTGTCATCATCTATTAATGGCATGTTCTGTACTTACGATCTAAGCAGACTAAAATTGTATCTCTCTCCAGCTGTGTCACATGCATCACACAACTCTGTGGGGTATCTGAAACAACAACAATTTTCTAGAATTATGCATTTCTAAAATTTTGAAACCGGAATGAAAATCTAATTTAAATCCAACACACAATTTTATCTATAAATATGTAATATATATTTTATAATATATATTCTATCTAATATTTTATCTATAAATATTTTATATATACACATAACATATTTTTCTTAAATATATACACATGCATGTGTGTGTATTTATATATAATAATTGTACTCAGTACACACACATATATTATGTAAACACAAACTTTTATTTTGGATGCGATTAATCGACTGTCCAGCACTAATACTAATGCTAATATTAATATTATACACACACACACACACACACACACACACACACACACACACACACACACACACACACACACACACACACACACACACACTCACCTAAAGTTATTAGGAACACCATACTAATACTGTGTTTGACCCCTTTTAAGCCTTCAGAACTGCCTTAATTCTACGTGGCATTCATTCAACAAGGTGCTGAAAGCATTCTTTAGAAATGTTGGCCCATATTGATAGGATAGCATCTTGCAGTTGATGGAGATTTGTGGGATGCACATCCAGGGCACGAAGCTCCCGTTCCACCACATCCCAAAGATGCTCTATTGGGTTGAGATCTGGTGACTGTGGGGCCATTTTAGTACAGTGAACTCATTGTCATGTTCAAGAAACCAATTTGAAATGATTCGAGCTTTGTGACATGGTGCATTATCCTGCTGGAAGTAGCCATCAGAGAATGGGTACATGCTGGTCATAAAGGGATGGACATGGTCAGAAACAATGCTCAGGTAGGCCGTGGCATTTAAACGATGCCCAATTGGCACTAAGGGGCCTAAAGTGTGCCAAGAAAACATCCCCCACACCATTACACCACCACCACCAGCCTGCACAGTGGTAACAAGGCATGATGGATCCATGTTCTCATTCTGTTTACGCCAAATTCTGACTCTACCATCTGAATGTCTCAACAGAAATCCAGACTAATCAGACCAGGCAAAATTTTTCCAGTCTTCAACTGTCCAATTTTGGTGAGCTCGTGCAAATTGTAGCCTCTTTTTCCTGTTTGTATTGGAGATGAGTGGTACCCGGTGGGGTCTTCTGCTGTTGTAGCCCATCCGCCTCAAGGTTGTGTGTGTCGTGGCTTCACAAATACTTTGCTGCATACCTCGGTTGTAACGAGTGGTTATTAATCAGTCGGCCCATTCTCCTCTGACCTCTAGCATCAACAAGGCATTTTTGCCCACAGGACTGCGGCATACTGGATGTTTTTCCCTTTTCACACCATTCTTTGTAAACCCTAGAAATGGTTGTGCGTGAAAATCCCAGTAACTGAGCAGATTGTGAAATACTCAGACCGGCCCGTCTGGCACCAACAACCATGCCACGCTCAAAATTGCTTAAATCACCTTTCTTTCCCATTCTGACATTCAGTTTGGAGTTCAGGAGATTGTCTTGACCAGGACCACACCCCTAAATGCGTTGAAGCAACTGCCATGTGATTGGTTGATTAGATAATTGCATTAATGAGAAATTGAACAGGTGTTCCTAATAATCCTTTAGGTGAGTGTATATATATATATATATATATATATATATATATATATATATATATATATATATATATATATATATATATATATATATATATATATATATATATATAAAAAACATTTAATATATTTAAATTATTATATTATATTTTTATAATTTAAAACATTATGTTTAAAATATTATTGAAAAAAAAATGTAATTACTTATAAATGTAAAGACTTCAGTGTGATGATATTTAAAAGTACCCACCAGAGTCGAACCAGTTGGATGTAGAGTTGGGATTGAGGGTCTCAAACCGCACCACCTGGTTAAGCTCTGTCCCTTTGCTCACAGCTATGCAGATGAGAGGATACTGATGCTCTGGAACCACCAACATCTCAAACACCTCCAGCGGGCACGGCAGGGGGAAGTCTATGCTCTGCAGGGAATGAGTCAGTGCTTAATTTGGAACAGGCTGCATGTGAAAATGCCAAGTAAAGCAATTTTAACCTGCAAGTCTTAAGTAGATGATCAGCAAATTTAAAAGCTTAAAAGGAAACATGAATAGCTAATAATGTGGCCTACATTATATCCGTTTCCACCACTTTTTTTCCATGGACTTTAGTGTGATGCTAATCTGCAGATCACCCTATAACGTTGTTTCTGCGATGGAAACCAGTGACACTGGGCTCACCTTGACCAACATGAATTTCTGCATGGACTCCACCCACTCAAAAAGGACAACACTGGACTGAAAGGCACCGCACAGGTACTTGTGACCAGTATAAGGATTCCTCACTGAGAATAAACAAGACAACATATGGAAACACAATACTATATAATACTTTAAATAAAGTCTGTTTGATTATATTATCCTTAAAGTGCTCCTATTATGCTATTTTGTTTTGAAAGCCTCCTTAGAATAGGTTTACATACATCCAAGGTCAAAACACTGTTTAATCTTCTTATAATATACATTGCAGCATCACCTATTTCCTCACAGTATCTGAAACGGTTCGATCAAGGATTCAGTCTCTCTAAACCCCTCCTTTCTGAGTCTACTCTGCTCGGTCAGATGGCCCTGTCTGTTGTGATTGGTTTACCGCTTGCAGCATGTGTCTGAAAACGCAATGTCCATTACCATATCTGAATTTCAGCTCCAGAGGCTTCCTTAGCACTTACGATGGCATCGCACTTAGGTAACGATGGCATCGGTTTTACCGAATCAATTTGAGAGCGAGTCCTCATCCTTTAGAAGTGCATGCAAAGTGGATTTGATTTCACAGTGCAGAAAACGGTGTCTTCTCGGCATGTTGACAACCAAACTTTTCCAGGCCTCAGCTACAACTACAGTATTTGAGGGCAGGTAAAGGTACACATTCACAAGCAGCCAATGAAGACCTCAGAATTACTGACAACTCATTTCAGAATCAGTTCTTTCTTACACCATGTCCTAACTACACACGACGCGACTACGAGATGCGAAAAAAATCAATCAAAAACCACAGCCAATCAGAACAGTGTGTGGGCGGGCTCTTGCGGCAAGTGTAGGCTATGGCACCAGAGATTAATCTTGACAGCACTCGCAAGGAAATGTATAATGGTGCGTTCAAGTCATGTCGTAAAGATCGTATTTACACATGAACGCCACCACAAAGTCATAAATACCAGTGGGAGGTTCAAGATATTCTTTAAACCCCGATCTGTACGAGTTGGGGAGTGAGAACCATGGCGGAATCAATGGGTGCAACGTCTGTAGTTGAATATAACGGGTATTTAGCAGTGACACTGTCAGACTTTGTCATTTACAACAAAGTAAGCAAGCATTATAATATAACAATTTACCTAATATATAACAATACTGTTTACAGTGGCTTCATAGAGTAATTAAAAACTCAAAAGATTAAAACTCACCTGATGCACATTCTTTGTTCTTCATTTTCTATAGCAGAGTTAACAAACCTTGCTGTATTTTCATGAAATTCATTAAAAGAAGGTACACCGCCATCTTGCTCTGACCAAAGAGACTTACATGATGTTGTAAACACGACTTCTCACCTCATAAATACGAACATCCCAGAAGACACCATTTAAAGGTGTACCATGTAATTTTTTTTTTATAGCAAAATATCCAAAAACCACTAGGCCAGTGTTATATATTTTGTTCAGTTGAGTACTTACAATATCCCAAATGTTTCCAACTCTTTGTAAATCGTGAGAAAGTTGCCATTTTAACCAATGAACCGGGACGTGTGAGGGAGTCGCCTGTCGATTGCGTCATATCTGTGTTACCCTCGGTTTCCGGTTTACTCTTACTGCAGTGTGCAACAAGTGTCATAGCAGCCGCCGAGTGAACGCACAGAGTAACGTCATAACATCATTTAACACACTCAGATGTATCTAATATGATAAACAGAGCTGCGTTACCTCATACTCATGACCGGAAAAGCGGAAATGGCGCCGGCGACTGTGGCATAATAAAAGGCGTGTTGCGTTGTGTTCATCTTATTAACAATCGCTCCAGCGGCCTTGCTCAGCTCCACAACACTTGGTCCGGCTCTGCTTCATACTACAGTAACGTTAATAATCGCATCCATGAACATGATTTCTGCCCGAGTCCTATCCCGATTCTTTTCCACCGGCTGTGAGTTGAAGACCACATGTCCCAAGATTCTGCACTCACACTTGGCGTCATCAAACTACGCCTTTGTTTTGAATAGGCGACCTCTAGTGGACGGAAAGTTGCATAGTGCACCTTTAAACAATGCTAAAAATACAGAATGAGTTACTAAAGCAATATTTGTCATAGAATATACTTGTTTGTGCACAGTTTAATCGTTCTTGCTTCCATTTGTTTAATTTCAAGATCAGGTGAATTATCCAGTCTTGCTTTTAGTACGACTACATTACAAAGCTGGGAGCACTAAATGATATTCAGAGTCACATTACATGCTTTTAACACTAAATAAAGCACATAAACATTACCTGAGATTATCATTGCCATGTTTTGTGTTGTTGTTCCAGCCGCAACGTCACAGATATAGAAACTGTTTCTAAAATAGAATCACTACGTGGTGCTGTCGTGGCTGGTTAGGACAAAAACTCTAACATGGAAAAGATGCCTTTTATCGCGTGTCGTGGGACTTGTAGTTAGGGCACGGTGTTATGGGAGACAATAATTTTATATGTCATGCACTTTGATCTTTAAAACTTTGCAGACCTTTAGACACTCACAAACAGCTATATTACACACTGCATGAAAAGTAATATCAGAAATAGCATAATAGCGGCACTTTAAAGACATCTGAATTATATGCTTGACATCATCCAAAAGTATATAGATTATTTTTTACTAAATTCAGAAATACAGAAAGGAAGAAAAGTACGGGATCTGCTCACCAACACAGCACTTTTGACACCCTTTTGTTTCAGGGATTTTATTGGACACTGAGAATTTCCTGAAATTCAAATAAAAACATAAAAAAAGAAAATGTAAATTTTGGTCACATCCTTACGCACACACAGAGATCTGAACATTTACCTGGGGATCATTTTGTCAGGAAATCTATATGTTGGTATGGCAACAGGGAGTTTCTGCATTTGTCGAGCATGCTCAAACAGGCCAGTCAGACTGTGAGAGTACAGATGACATGCTTTTCCTGTGGAAACACAATTTCATCATATGACATATATGATGTAAAGACTTACATATGACATGTTACTACAGTTAACTATTCTAATATTACCACATTACAAGCAGTTCCACTCTATAATGTAAAGTGTGACCCAAGAATATAAATATTCTAAAATTGTTGCAATCATAAAAAAACTCATTCTGACTAATCTGAAAAGCTAAACCTGATATTCTTTAAAGCACAGCTTACCGGATATTGATAGCAGGCTGTTGC
>CM031953.1:20392408-20407408 GCA_018749465.1 Paracanthobrama guichenoti
TAGTCTACATAAATATGCACTAAACAGACTCTTTATGTGACCGTTGCGATCAATCTTGCTGTTTTTTCAGCATCTCATGCTATGAGCACCATATTTTTAAAGACACTTCCTTGTCGCCATTGTTTTTGAACACAAGAATGCGTCCTGTGTGAATGAGCCCTTATACATCAAAATAAATCGTTATTGCATCACTACATACATAATCAGTCTTATGATTCAGTGAGCCTAAAAACAAAGAGCGACAACTGAATAACAGGAAAATCTCAAAGATCAATCTAGACATGCATCTGGAGAAAATTTCATTTAGAGGGACTAACTGGTTAATTTCCCCCTGAGGAATGGAAAACTAATACTGTGGCAAAAATAACAGATCTCCGACACAGCATTGCCAAGCAAATCAGCCTTTGGTTCCACTCGGACAAGCACAAAAGGGCAAGGTTAGGTCACATCAAATATTGATCAGATGAAAAACCAGCTATGCAGAGAGAGAAAGCGAGAGAGAGAGAGAGAGCGAGAGAGAGAGAGAGCGAGAGAGAGAGAGAGAGAGAGAGAGAGAGAGAGAGAGAGAGAGAGAGAGAGAGAGAGAGAGAGAGAGAGAGGAAGCCAAAGAAAAGAGAGCTATGAGAGAGCACAGGAGTGAAGGACACAAACAAAGCACCGGCATCATACCTCTGGTGCAGCTCTTCTTCAACAGATTTCAAGAGGCTCCTGTAAAGAAAGAATTTAGCAAATGAAAGATGGTAAGTAACAGGTGATTCCTTCAGTGCAAAGAGCATGTGGAAACACATGATGAACAGTCGTATAACACATCAAGGGATCCATTAACTTTCATTGATTTAAGGCTAAATAAACAGGCATTTACTGCTAATTTGTCTCTGATGACACTGGGAAATTGTCCAATGCTTGGTTGTTACATTTTAAGAGAATGTCTGCTTCCGGCCGTCTAGAACCTCTGTTCAAAAGTTGTTTATCTACACTGCACTTCAATTATTGAACAGTAAGGTTTTCTGGACTAAAAGGGATTTAAAATAACAGCAAAAATCAGCAGATGAAAACCAGCTTCACATTTCTTTAAGAAAATACCAGTTCCCGCAAGGTGGCAAAATACATTTTAGGTTTTGTTTATGCATCACAGAAAACACACTGCATGTCTTACTAAAAAAGAAGATCCAATTGCAATTCAGTATGCAAATATAATGATGACGTCATTACTTTGAGTACATTTTGAAGGGTCAACATTCTATCAACGTAAGCCGATGGAAAATGTTCAAGCTTTAATCATAAATGTCTTAAAAACTATAACATTTACAAAGACTAAAACAAGTCCTACATCATCAATATACCTTTGAACTACAAAATTTGGCATAAATGACAATGATATATATTATTATTAGTTCTAAGCCACCCTAAATGCTAAAATTTAATTTTTGTACACCATGTGCAAGAGAGAAAATACCATGGTGGATTGCTCCTTCATAAAGTCAAGGCAGAGCACGGAGTTCTTCTTGATTCCTAACCATTAATCATTCATAACATTTAAGGTACACCATGTTTTTTTTCCACTTGAAGTTTCTAAAAAAAAATATATATATAATAGTAATTCTAAAAATATGTTTAAGCCGTTTTATTGTACATAAGGTGCCACCACCTCACGATGGTTGCCATTTTGAAATTAAATTACTGTATACTACTCACTTTAATCTCAGTACTCCCCTATCAGGCACTTTTTGAATATAAGTTTTTTTTTATTATTATTTGGTTAAAAAAAAATATCTGTGAATGCAGAATTTCTACAACAGTACCAGTTATCCAAAAACGGTTTTGCATGAATTTTCCTCCACTGCGGTTACACCCACTGAGTGGCAGCAGTGGTTTTCAACTTGAATGCTGTAAAAAGCCCACAAAACACATCTAAAATGGGAAAGAGATTTGAGATTGACTGTACAAATAAGATTTGACAAGAAATCTGAGGTATATTTTTACAGACTGCTGAAAGCTACAAAGAAGAGAAACAAATGGATCGCTGCAATTCACAGAAACAACTAGACTCCAGGCAGCGAAACGTGGATTTGAAGTTATCATTTTGTGTCAGTATTTAGAATTTAGGGGTAAACTCATAATTCTATATATTGTATTGTTATATATTGTATTGACAACTCATCAGTTAAATATTTACCATCTTATATTCTGCATGATTGGATGTTTTTAATAAGCACTGACAAAAACTATACAAGTCTTAGGGCTGGATGAAATGACGATATATATATAACATTGATAACATAAGTGATCACCCCGATACAACATACATGATGTATGTTTTGAATAACAAAACATACATCATGATGACATACATATAGGGTCTTCAACATACTGACACAAAATGATAACTGCAAATCAACCAGCTGTTTCTGTGAACTGCAGCGATCCATTTGTTTCTCTTCTCTGTAGCTTTCGGCAGTCTGTAAAAATATACCTTAGAGTTCTTGTCAAATCTATTTGCCCAGTCAATCTCAAAGCTCTTTCCCGTTTTAGATGTTTGTGTTTTTCGCTGCATCCACGCTGAAAACCACTGCTGCCATTCAGTCTTTTTGCCGCTCAGTGGGCGTAACTGCAGTCACTCCAGCCAACGGTGACGTCACGTGCATACCCTCTATTGAATGCTGCAGGATGATGTATAATATCCTTAAAATAATTTTTATAAAATTTGTGCGCTTTATATTTATGATTTTGAAGTACTGTACACTTTAACAGTATACAGTACAATTTCTTGGATCTCAAAAATGTTAAGAAAATTTTAAATAAATGAATGAATTAATTAATAATAGGTCAGATTAATGCAGTGAAAAATTTATGTTTTACCAAAGTTTCTTTTCGCCTTTCAGTGCATTCCTTTGTTTCTCCCCAAGCGCTTTTTTAAAACTATCGACCAGATAGTGCCTAGAATTCGGAAATCTTTGCTTCTAAGATGCCAGCTGAATGGTGGGCTCTCTTTACCTAATTTCAAGTTTTACTATTGGTAAGTAAATATTCATAAGATAACATTTTGGCTTAGTTCATCTACAGCACAATGGTGCAGATTGGAAGCAAATTCATGCATATCTACCTCTCTCTTGGCTTTGCTTACTTCACCCCTATCCTGTAATGTCTCTTCGGCTTCCTTTACACATAACCCATTAGTTATCGAATTTGGTGCCAGTTTAGGCGACACTTTAAATGTACTTCTGCTTCAATGATGATGCCATTATTGGAGAATCATATGCTTTCCCCATCTTTTACTGATCCTGTATTTAAGCAGTGGCATTCCAAAGGTTTGAGATGTTTTCAAGACCTGTACAGAGATGGCACATTCTGTAGCTATATACAATTATCTTCAGATTTGGGACTGCCAGAGTCCCACTTATATCGGATTCTGCAGATTAGACACTGCCTGCTGCCTTGTTTTCTAGTTACCCATCTCTGCCCCCAAGGCTAGTATGGGAAGAATTTCTGCAATTCAGTCCGCATCACAAATCACAAATTTCGAGGATTTATGGTTGTATTTTAGGTTTAAATGACTACTCGATGGACAAAATTGAAATCTCCAACAACCTCCCAATGATTAGTGAATACAATGGGGTTTTTTTAAACTGGAAAAAG
The DNA here is from genome assembly GCA_018749465.1 of Paracanthobrama guichenoti. Lineage (NCBI taxonomy): Eukaryota > Metazoa > Chordata > Actinopteri > Cypriniformes > Gobionidae > Paracanthobrama > Paracanthobrama guichenoti. Next base: position 20,396,045 of record CM031953.1, read on the forward strand.
TAAGATGTTCTGGGAAAATACATTTTCTCAATAAATGGCATCCCTTTATAGATTACTTCAAGTCTCTTAATATTCTACCTCCTAGTTAAATATACGATAATGTATATATTTTGTATTTAGTATACATGGCATTTTATCTATTTGTATTATTATGATTTATTTTCTATAATTAGTTGTATTATTTATGATTTTCTATTGGTTATTTATTTATTTATTAATTTTTTTGGTTATGTATTGTGTTTGGGTTTGTTCTTAAAATAAAATAAAAAAAATTACATTTGTAATCTATTTTCTTGCTGTAATAATTTTTGCTTTAAAAAAAGGTTTGGACATAAATTAATGAATATGGCAACGTATTATTGATGTCATTATGCCATGTCTTTCTACCTTGGAACCAAGAGTGGCCTTCTCATTTATTTGTATTCAATAACCAAGAGAGCACAGGACCCTGGGCCATTCATCCTGACAATACTATTCCACTATTCTAGTTACAGTTTCCAAACTGTAGTATCATTAACCAAACAGAGGCTGATTACTGCAGCAGTGCATGGAGCTGACTAAACAGGAGCGGATGAGAGCTCATATATAGTGAATTGTGATGCTGAGGGGGTGTCTCTCAAAATGCTCGGGACCCATCTGTTGACAAGAGCTGAGAGCAACACCTCTGAGCACATGCAAAGGCGCTCACACAAACACAGAGGGAATGGTTTTACTGCCATTCCATCTGGTGTACTCGACCTTCTGTTCACTATATGGCAAAGACAGTCAACAATGCACAGGGTGTGTGTATTTTAAAAGAATGACAGTCATACAGATCATATGCAAGCAACCTGAAACATTAAGTGTCACACTAGTGAGACAGCAATGTCAGATGTGAGATAAATGGATGTACAGACAAACACGCATGCATCGTGAATAAACCCTGCATGTGTCTTTGAACTGTGAATAAACTCTCTTATAAATACAGTGAGATATACAGATGTTTATAATTGGTACATTTAATTTTTATTTTATTTTTTGCAGTAGCAAAGCTTTGTTTTATTAATGTGAAACAGTGTGACGTGTTGAAACTTACTTATTTCCTCCCATGATGGAGCCTTTAGGGATCCTTGCTCATAATCCATCTGTAAATCCTGGGAAAAAAAGAAAAAAGTCATATAGAGTATACCTTCATCTTACGCTTCAAAACATGCGGAATGCAGGTATGTCTACACAGAGCTTCAAAAGATGCATGAAAAGTGAAGACCTGCATGAAATGCCATTGACAACAGATTCAGGAATTATGAACTCTAGGTAACTCTTTGTTCGTAATTAGTGCTGTTTACTATTATTAATCCACACATGCAGTTTCACAATGGTTTTGCACTTTCAAGGTATATTAGTGAGTGAAAACGATGGAAGAGATGATGAGATGAGCATTCATCTACAGTGTATTAGATCTACATCAGCAAGCAAGCACACATCTTGCCACGATTATCTTTGTTTCATCAGCTTTCGTAAGATGTTTTCCTTTTTGGGCTCTAACATCACAAAAGATCATTTGAAGAATGTTTTTATAATTCAGTGAGAGTCAACAGGGTCTAAACAACATTGACTTTCAATGTATGCACCAAAAACACTGAGACTTTTGTCAAAATGTCACCTTTGTGTTCCACGGAGGGTCGGGGGTGATACAGTTTTTAAATGACACAATGATGAGTAAATGGTGGCAGAAATGTTATTTCTGGGTTAACTATCCTTTTCAGGTTTAAAATTATTTTAGTACAATTTCAAGAATCACATTTTTACAGTGCAAAGACGTGAGAGATTAACACTGATAATACTGAAAAAACTTTAGTTCTCACTTTTTCTGATGAAATACAATTAGAAATGTTGATTGCACAAGATTGCTGGAAAGGAATTAAATTCATACTGCTCACAATGTACTCCTAATTAGAGCATTGTAGGTGGACTGGGCCATGTGCTATCTCTCCTCCCACTCGCCAATATGAGCAGGCAATGACTTAAAATAACTTAGTGTTCATGAATTAATAGAATCATAAAACAGAGGGAGTATCTATTAAATACAGCACCTTATGAGTTGAAAAAGTGCAACATGAGGAATATTTCAGGAACAAGTTGTTTTTAACCTAATGTCTATCTGTGGCATGTTGTCGATTACCACAACAATTTCAACTCACCCCTCCATGGAGGAAACCTGCTTACAGTAAATAATGTAATCTTATAGTGGAAGCTAGCCAGGAAACTAATGTAATTTGAACACGTCATGAACAGTTGAAAAAGTAAACAATGTTAATTTAGCTATGTATCCACATGAGAATACCAGAAAGGAATCGTTCCACCTAAAGTAGACAATTTTAAGAACAAATTTAAATATAATATTTAAGAATAAAAATAATAATTATTACTACTGTTATTATTACTACATTAAATGTATAATATTGTATTTATTATTAAATTTAGATGACAATTCAATTGATATTCTGATAATATAATTGATAAAAATTGTAAGAAAAAAACAACAACAAAAAAACAGAACCATTCTGACTAAGTGGTCTACTTTTATACCCCAATATATGCACTGAAGTAGTCATAATAGCTGTGTCCAAAGCTGAAAAATGGAAAGCATCAAGACACGTCCAAATACAATGTTAGCTTCACTTCCTGTCTCCTGAGATACCTTCATCTGATCGATTTTTGAAGGCAGCACAGATGTATCCTTCACTGCTGTAACAAATGCTTGTCATAAAAAACCTTCCCCCTTTCCCTTTTGTCCAAACTAAATCACCGGCCCCAAAGAGCAAAACAAGTTCTCTTCAAAGGCCAATATCAACCTTGCTGACCTGAATGACCCTAACGGAGACAGTGTCTCAAGCTCTCTGCACCCCTCCCCATCACCAGACAGTGCCAGCAATTTGGCCCAGAGACTAGAGACAAACTTGTATAGGAACATACATTGACTCCATTTTAACCACAATCAAATTGTCAAGACTGTATATAGTATTGTGTTATGAATGTCCCTCATATTAGCTTAGCTATAACTCTGTAGTTGTGATAGTGAAACTCCAAATGTTTAATGTCCAAGTGTATGTATCACTGCTTTAATGTCTTCAAATCCTCATGTTGCCTGGTATCAAAATATTCGTCTTTTAATTTCATAATTAATGGGGTATAGTAGGTTTGATAAAAATCCATCATATTTACCATACTTTCGAGTAAAACTACACAAATTCTCCAGACCACCATAAACATGCAAATAGGGTGAAGATGGAACAAACACTTTATCCCGGTCGTCTCTGAATGGTCAAAAATGGATGTGACTGATAGGGCCTTTAAAGAATTCCCAATATAGACGATAGACCCCTCCTTTAACTTGAAGGAAAACGTAATGCTATTTCATGCATTCTGACATATTTACACTGTTAAAGAGTTAATGCTAAACATGGCCAAAAATAAATTAAAAATAAAAATGAGTTGGACGTATGACAGAGCATTTCTGTTCCAAATACACTCTTTCCAGATTCGAATACATTTCGGAACGTTTTTTTTTTCCCGAGTATGGGCCTGTGAGAGGTTATAATAGGCGGAATTACTTGTATGGGCATTTCTCCCGGATGAGCACATGCAGAGTACACATCAACAGGCTTCGTTCGGGTTACCGAATGCCAAGTATGTATTGTGTGTGTGTGTACACGTGCTCTCTTTAGTTCCGCCCACTGCACTCCTTCCCGAACACCCTTCGGCTGTTTTTGGAAAATATCTGTACAGCGTATATGTCTTTTATAAATATGATAAAACTAAAGAGTCTTCGGAGATATGAAGGATGCACTACTACTCTATAGGTACTCAAGATTAACATGAAATTGGCTGAAACTGTGTTACCCCCCCTTTAACTTCGTTGGATTCAATGTGGACCATCCAGAAGAACCCAACGAATGCTTCAGCGTTCAGCAACTGAAGACAATGCAAGTAATCACCTGAAAGCCTTTAGATGCCCCTTTAAGGTGACCCTGATTCTTTGATGAAAGGTTTTGATTTTGCTACATGGTATTACCCTGTCAGTACTGTATACAATAGGAAATGTATGCTTTCTTGGCCAGGAAAATAATCTATTTCCTAGAATTGATAACGGATTATGTCTGTTCAGTGGACGAATTGATTAAATAATTGTAATATTAATTCTGCTACAGTCAATTCTAAAACAAATCCAAATATTTATAATTAATACCAATTTGTTATAATTAATTATACATATTTCTCTTTTGAGCTAATTTGCTACACTGCCTTTGATATCCCACAATCCTGTGCATTTCATTATGTGACGGTTAAGATAAAAAAATAACGATGGCGCCTGAAAGTTGCAGTTGGTAGTGTTTGTAAATGTACGTTTTTGATCAACGTTTTCCACTTTTTATGTCATTTCTAGTAAGAAATTAGTATTGTAGGAATATATATATATATATATATATATATATATATATATATATATATATATATATATATATATATATATATATATATATATATATATATATATATATATATATATATATATATATATTCATAGTTACCACTAAAGCTTGCTCTATTTTGTTGTAGATCATTTAACCGTTTAGTTAGGTACTTTCGCTTTAGGACGCAGCCAATGTCATAGATGTGGTAAATAGACATTAGATTAAAAAAAAAATCCGGAATATTCCTTTAAGGGAAAAGCTGTGTCTTATTTTTTTAGGGAAGTTGGCTACAGTGCTTCATGCATTAGAGGAGACATTCTGGCAGAAGATTTTGCTATAACAATCAAGTCACTGATTAAATCTGAGAACCTTCTCTCCCTCAGACTCTTTCTTTAATTTTTCTCTCCCGTCGCTACTTCCATGCCCTTCTCTCATTTTCCCCCTCTTACTGTCTCTCCGGAATACAGCTTTCAGCCATGCAAAACCTCATTGATTTTGCCCTGCAGATTACCAAACCAAATTTCCTTTACGCAGCAAACTGTCATATACTTATTCGCTGGCTGCCTTTCTGCTGATGGGAGGCTTTTCACTAAGAGTGATGGAGAGAGAAAGGATGGAAGAGTAAAAGCTAACAGAACATCCCAGACTATCCGCTTCACTGCTTCTGTCACTGCCTTCTTTCATCTCTCTCCCTTTAGTTTCTTCATACGCAGTCAAAGACACCGATTCCAAGCATGTGATTCGCTGTGCCAGCTCAGTGTGTGGGCTTCAGACCAAATAGATGAGGTGTCACTCAAGAAAGCCTCAAAAACAAAACAAAAATGAAAAAAGGGAAACCGTTTCTTTGCACGTTATGCTTTTTAAAACTTGGCAAACTATGCAACATCATTCTCCAATATTTCCCTGTCACTAATAAAATAAAAAGCCAAAAGGACAAAAGTAGTATCCACAACCCTAAGTAGGATGCGTTAGAAAATGGAGGCCAACTTTTCAATTTATATATTCAATTAATTCACTGTCATAAGTATCTTGTCACCTAGCTCGAGAAGCCAAATTCATTTTGTTCTAAACTGATAAATGGGTGATTAACTGTGCTATTTTATATATGTTAAATTTACTTTTCAATGTTAAATTCACAAAATTGATTTTGCATTTACAAAGAAAGTGCTATATATATATATATATATATATATATATACACAAAGACGAATTGCAATTCAGTATGCAAACAGAGGAAAAATAAACGGCCAATTGGAATTCAGTATGCAGATATTGCTCAGCACGGTAGGTGTTCATAATAACTTGGGTGTTGAAAGGGAGTGGTGAGGTTGTGTCCCTACTGCAGAATTAGCTGATACCTCAAACAGACCGTGCGAGCTGGGGTTGTTGCGCAAAGCGTTGCTTGCTGAGGCAATGTTTTCCCCCCTCACTCACAGACCTGCAGAGCACTTTGGTTTAACCGTCCCTGTGGGACACGCACAGGCACTTCAGACTCTTTATTTTCCCTCCCTCTCTCTCTCGCTCTCTCTCTCTCTTTTCTCGTTTTTTCCCCATTTGTTCTCCTCCGCCCCACTCAACATCCATTCCATCTGTCTAACCCTAATCTCTCTCTCCGTTCCCTCTCCTTCACTCTTGCTCGCTTTCAAGATGTGTCTGATTGTGACAAGCCCTAAAAATAAAGCCCCTCAGAGGCCTCGACTACATAAAATGCTTTGCTTTGCAATTTCAAAGTGCTTTTGATTACTGAAAAGTGCAGCAATGTATCGACTTTGAGGTATGTATCTTTAAATGAAGCTAGAGGCTGAAATACCTAAATAAAACGGATTCACCACAGAGATTTGACATGACAGACAGAGGCAATTATATACAGGCAAGCTGAAAAGACAGACTGCCCTGATCTAAATACGATAAGGCAGCAGAGTGAATGGCGATGAAATGAACAAAAGATATGAAAGTCACATATGGGAGGATGAGTACACTACACAAGGGCTGCAAAGCAGATAAGATGCTATGAAAAAGACAATAAAAAAAAAGATAGGGGACGCGAAGATAAAGAGTAAAATACAAAAAATACCAGATTAGATCTTGCAGTGTAGTATATTTCTTCGGCACAGTCCAAAAAATCGTCAGTGTCGGGCTGTTTAGTAGAAGGACCAAGAAACTTCAGTTAATCACACACACGTGACGCCCATGTGGTTTCAAAGAAACAATAATTGATGGGTTATGGGCGGTTGATGGGTGAAGATGTGCTTGCAAAGACCATGTCCACCAGACTCAATACACTTTTAAACAAGTCTGTGGATTAAATGGACAGTCCAAAACTGCTGAAAAGTGGTGTTGCGCTATTATGTTCACAGAGGTTGCAATGTTAGTTTAAATAGCTGCTCAAAATTCAGCTTGACATCATAGAAATGTTATCGAAAATGTTATCACTTGAATTGATGTTTCACATTTTAAAAGACAACCCTTAACAACCCACCATTTTCAGCAATTATGTACTGCTTCTTTAGAAACAATGGACCAACTTGATGTGACTCCAGGAAATAAAAAGAAAAATCAAAGCGTGGGGGGAAGTGAGGTTCTTCAGATGTGAGGTTTTATTCAGAAGATGACATCATAAGCATGAAGCTACAATGGGAATCGACATTAATTTGATGTCCTGCTGTTAAAAATGATCTGGTTTATGAAAGGATGACAAATCCAGTTAACAACATGAGAAACACTGAGTGCTCAAATGAGACAAAGATGAGTCAACGCTGCATTTTTCTGCAGCGCTTAAAGGAAGTCTTATTGATTAGATGCCACGGAAAGCTGCATCTAACCTTTCAATTATCGCGGTGGTGAGAGTGCGAGACAGACGTCTCAAATGCACAACAGTCAAACATGGTGCAAGAGAAAACAAGCTGCTGTCAGTAGACGACCTGGGATTGAGGTGTACGTGAGGAAAATATTACATAATAGTAAATGTCAGCTTATAGGAAAAATCATTGGGAAGTGTCTGCTATACTCGGTTACGAGCTTTGTGAACAGCTAGACAGGCAGTGTGATTTCAAATTAAGCTTGAGGTGACTGGGTGGTTTCTCAGTTGCTCTGTCCCAAATCTTAGTTAGCCCCCTATGGAGGGATCATGGACACGGTCCCAACACCGGCATCGTATATATTCTTAATTGAGAAGCCAATCCCAGAACGCACTGGCAAAAATATAGTTTATACATCAACATGTTTTTTCTCAAATACTGAAGTGAATCATTTAAAAATTCAGTTTAATTTAAAAAAAAATCATAAATCTACATGAGTGTTTTTATGCTTTTAAATATTTTCATATTTTTATTTGTATTATTATCACTTATTATTATAATTATATCACTTATTATTATTATTATTATAATATATTATGCCTGTATTATTTCTTCTTATTATTGTTGTTAAATGGTTGTAATTCATTAAAGCCTTAAAAAACAGACATACAGTTGGTCTATTTAAAAAAATAATAAAATAAGAAATTTAAAATTTAAGTTAAAAATGAAAAAAAATTTTTTTACTTCAAATCAATTGTACTGAAAAATAATGCAAATGTACTGATCCAAACATTTAATACAAAATACATATTTTACTAAATAATTTGATTGAAATCAGGAAATTACTGGAAAAACAAAGGCATATGTCTAACCAAAGATGATATCACAAAAATGGAGCTCTCTAAAAGGTTTTAAAGTAGTGTTTCCATTGTAACGCAATGTCCAATTTCAAAACAGTTTTCACAGGATGGATTTTGAGTGTTTAAGCTTTTGAATAATACCTAAGGTATGATGATTACGAAAAATAATCATATTTTAGTAATCACCATAAATTAGGTATCGTTCAAAAAGGTTAAAAGCATGCCAAGTGTCCCGCTACTGGGACTCTGACAGTTAACAGTCTAAAGAATCATCACATTTTTTCATTATTTAATAATGAGTTTGTGTATTTTATGCTTAATAGAGCATATGTTGTTAGCTTAGCAACATGCTAATACCAAACTCTACTGAAATCAATTGTGAGTTGAGCTGCCTGTGTAGAACTTTCAAATGAATGAGATTCCTTACAAGGAAGCTGCCTATGTAAGCAGTAGGCAGCTCACTAGGTTTTGGAACAGAGCTAATAAGATGTAATTAAGAAGCATAAAGTGTGTTCTGATTGGTTGAATTGTTTACCTTTACAGGAAATGCCAAAGCAAAGAGCGGTTCATGATGGGGTACTCACCGGTTCATGATGCGGTTTCGTCTCTGTTGTTAAAGGAGGGTCAAACTTCACCTGACCGACTGTAAGAAAACAAATCATTATTAAAGCAACAGTCCTACTTTCTCTGTATTGTACTGAAATATATCAGCATATGGGTATGGAATGACACGAGGGTGAGTAAATACTGACAAATCACTCAGTTCCTTGATATAACTGGTTGAAGTCTGAACATAAATAATCCTATCATGAACACTCAAAACCACACATTTCTTTAAGTCAGTATAGATGTCTGGTAGGTATGTTACAGAATCCAAAGAAATCCCCCAGCAGATACTGACAGACAGATCATGAGAGAGAATTTCTGGTATACTCCTGCAGACAGAGAACTGAGGCTGAGAAATTCACTCAGCCACGCTCAGGAGAGCAGAAGCACCTGTCAGGTCTGCCCAGGGGAGAAATCCAACAAATACTCACAGTTAATCTCTGACAGAGTCTTCCCTTCCCGACTGGTACGGCTTGTTGAGCGAATCCGATGTGGAACAGACACTGGAGGCTAGGGAGAAAAAGAAACGCACATAAACACACAAACAAAAAGAACAAATAAATGCACACCAGCCACACACTAATACGTTTTTGTTTGAAAACGCATGTTTTTCCTCTCCGTTTTGGCCTTCCGTCCAAACTGAGACAACGTTTTTATTATCGAAAACGAGGCTTTCTGAAAGCGCAGTATGGTGAATTTCCTGTTTTCTGACATTTCAGCGTGCATGAGAAAGTTTTGGAAAACTCTAGTGTGGACGTAGCGTTTTGAAACGAAAACATTGTTTTCAAATGTATCCGGATTGATGATTGATGTAGAAGTAGCCTAAAGAGAATAATTTATCTCTAAGGTCATTTAGAGCATTAAAGGGATAGTTTACCCCAGAAAGGAAAATTTGATGTTTATCTGCTTACCCCCAGGGCATCCAAGATGTTGGTGTCTTTGTTTCTTCAGTAGAACACAAATGAAGATTTTTAACTCCAACCGTTGCAGTCTGTCAGTCGGATAATGCATGTGTAAAAAAAAAACATGCACAGACAAATCCAAATTAAACCCTGCGGCTCGTGACGACACAATGATGTCTTACGACACGAAACGATCGGTTTGTGTGAGAAACCGAACAGTATTTATAGCATTTTTTACCTCAGATACACCACTATGTCCAACAGCCTTGAGAGCGCGATCACTTCTGGTGAGTGAGGTCAATGTACAGTGTAGATGATCTGGCGGAAGCACCGGAAGTGATCTCTCGCGCGTATCTCAAGATTCAAGATTCAAGAGTTTTATTTGTCACATACACAGTTATATACAGAATATACAACCGGCAGTGAAATGTAAACAGGGCCGCTTCATGGACAGTGCAAATTCACAGTTAAAAACACAAGGAAGAAATTATAATAGAAATAGGATATAAAAATATATACTATATATATATATATATATATCTATATCTGTAGAATTATAAATAATCAAGTCAAGAATTATAAATAATCAAGAAAAAAAAAAAGGTAACAAATAAGGATAAAGTGGAATAAAATAATTGAAGTAGACTTTGCAGTGAGTAAACTGTAGACTTATAAATATGTGGTTAACAAATGTATAAAGAGTATAATGTGCAAACATGTTTATGACAGGTTGTTACACAGTAACAACGAGAACAGAAAGTGCAGTGCAATGTCAGTGTATCGATGTTTATCCTGACGTGAAGTCACGTGATGTTAAGTTCAGGAGTCTGAGTCTGTATCTCTACATCAGATCGTGTACATTGACCTCACTCACCGGAACTGATTGCGCGCTGAAGGCTGTTGGACATAGTGGTGTATTAGAGGTAAAAAATGCTATAAATACTGTTCGGTTTCTCGCACAAACCGATCGTTTTGTGTCTTAAGACATCATTGTGTCGCAACGAGCCGCAGGGTTTAATTTGGATTTGTCTGTGCATGTTTTTTTTTACTCTCATAGATTTTGTTACCATTCACATGCATTATCCGACTGACAGACTGCAACAGTTGGAGTTAATCTTAATTTGTGTTCTACTGAAGAAACAGTCACCTATATCTTGGATGCCCTGGGGTAAGCAGATAAACATCACATTTTCGTTTATGGGTGAACTATCCCTTTAATGATAATGAAAGTGTTTTATTACAGTTTTGAAGTCATTTGAATGTTTATGTGGCTAAATTAAGTCCAACATAGGGTAAATCTCACATCATGAAATGTTTGGGTCTAACATCAGCAAAAAATAATAAAAAATAAAATAAATAAATAGATTATTATACTGAGCCTGTTTTATTTAAAGGACCATCACATTTATTTCCATTATTTTACAACAATAAACAATAATCATCCTGTTCATGCAAAAAAAAAAAAAAGTATTACCAATGATTTCAAAAAAATAAAATAAAGATAATTATAAAGTGTGTAACTGTCATGAAAAAGACAAAACGTGACAATGCAAAAATGTTTTATAATTTATTATTTCTCTCTTTTGATTTTGAATTACAACATGACCCAGACATTTCTTGATGGTTTTTCAGTCAGTTCACCCTTGTGTTTGTGCATTTTGATTGAATAAGTGTTTTAATTTCAGCAATTGCCATCATTTCATTGCATTATGTATATCTCAGCGTTATGCTGCCATCATTTAAT